>PHNY01166395.1:2703-13783 GCA_003724115.2 Anethum foeniculum | reverse complement strand
GATTGATGACAGGAAAGTTGTGGAAAGCCTTAATGTAACATTTGATGACGCCAAGCTCCCAAGTATTCAGAAGGAAGACAGTTCAGATAGTCTTGATGTTGAAGATCTTTCTGATGATGAAAGAGAACCTGAAATTGTTCCAGTTGGGAATAGAAATGGAGATAATCATGGAAATGGACGTTATTCTGATCCAGATTCTGATGGTAATGGTCCAGATGCAAACAATGACAGTGGAAATGCACATGAGCATAGTCAAACTGCTTCTAGAGCAAGTCCTCAAGTATTAGATTCTGCAGATCAGTCTGGCAACAACTCAGGGGGAGCAGAACAAGAAGCAGAACAAGGATCCGCTAGTCAGACTTAACAAAATATGCTAAATGCTGAATCATCAAGAGCTAACTTGCCCAAAGCAATAAGGTGGAATAGATCTCACATTGAGGATCTAATCATTGGTGATGTAAGTGCAAGAGTTCAGACTAGGAGAGCTACTACAACAATGCTGGTTTGGATATGTTATCTCAACAATGCTGGTTTGGATAACTCAACATAGAACAAGGACTTGAAAATAATACTATGTTCCACAAAGAATCAGTACAGATTGAAGTCATGGTATATACACAAAGATCTTAGTAGCTGCAGTCAAGAAGTCGTCAATAGAAGATCGTTTGAAGTTCATTAATATGTTCAGGCAACGGAGTAATAAGGTTGAAGTCATTCGTAGCAGTTGGTATGATCAGTGTGAAGACCTAAAGGATTCTAAGTGAAGTTGTTTATATATGGTTGAAGACTTTACAATGTTTTGAAGAGTTCATGGTACGAAGGCCTGAGTGTGGAACTAGTCATTTGTGAACCAGACCAATTAGAATGATTGTCAAGTGAGGATTCGTATCTAAGAAGTGTGAAGAATGGTTATTACAAAGACTCAAGGTGAAGACGAGAAGACGGAATAGCTTTTCAATGGAAAGTAGCTTGAAAAATTCTAAGTCAAAGTCACTCTTCTTATTGCTCTTGGCGCCACTATCTTCCAAGGCAACCTAGTAGGCACCACTTTCCTTTAAAGCTTCAAAAACTAAGTCCTAAATGACTTAGTCATTGGCTCTAGGCGCCACCTTCATGCAAGACCTTCTAGTAAGCGTAACTTGGGAGTTGTTTGTATAGAATTCAAGTGCAAGATATCCCTTAGGCGCCACCTTATTGTTTGTTGCTAGTAGTAGGCGCCACCTTTAAGAAGGAATACAAAAACTAAGTTCAAAAGCCATTATAAGCGCCACCACTTCACAATCTCATACCTTGGGCGCAACTTGAACTATTTGAATGATTTTCTAAGTACTAAACTCCTTCTTGGCGCCACCTCTTATATAACTTCATTCTTGGCGCAACATGAAGCTTGATTAAAGTTTCTAAGGCATGATATATCACTCTAGGCGCCACCTAATGAAGTTGTAATCGGTTATACAAGTTTAAAGACTACAGGAGTGATACAGGCGCAACAAGTACTATTTGCAAGTTGTGGACTTAATTTACATGGACAGGAGCTTGCCACGTCATCAAGTCATTCACCTACCACCTACCTGACATATAAACAATACGAAGCAATAAGCTTTGTATCTCTCTTTGACAATTCATACAGTGGAGCTCTTAAGAATTGTGTCTTCGCTTTATTCCTTCATTGATTTGACGGAGAGAGGTCATGCCCAATTGTTTACTCATCATTTAAAAGCCTTACACATACAGTTACACTCATTGTATAACGTCCTTTGCTTGTATTGATTGTTGATTCGATAAGGAGTTATAGGTTTTAGAGTGATAAGTTGTATTCATAGATTTGATAGCTTCTCTTGTATTGAATACATCTTTTGATACTTTGAAAATCCGATTCAAAGGTGTAAGCAACCCTTCAATGTTTATTTTCTTAATAAAGAATTTAACCTCGGATCTCTGAGTGTTTGTGTACTTTCATTTTTGAGTTTTATTTTCCATTGCATCTTTTGCAAAAAATGAAGAACATACATTCACCCCCCTGTATGTACATTTTGGACTTGACAGATATGTTGTGGATCGATAAGTGAATTATGAATTTTTATTGATACGCGATTTGAGATCGTATTGTATTATTGGAAAGTGATTAAATAAGAAAATATATGAGAAATTTACTGAATGATTCTTCTTGTAAAAGGAATGTGATTTATATATGGATTACGTGTTTATGTATCATGTACGTGTTCGTAGTATAAACGGTAGTGCTAAAATATATTTTCATTTGATTTTTAAGTGAAAAATTTAGTATTTGTTGTTTTTAAATATTTGTATAAAATCATAGAAATGTGATTAAATTATGATTCTTGTTTTATTATCTCTGTAATGATATTAAATACTTTTTAAAAGTAGGTTTCTATTTTATTTCAGTATTGTTATATTTTAAAAATCATAAAAAATAATCTATACACTCAAAAATTTATTTTAAAAATTTGGGTAGAAAGAAAAT
Source organism: Anethum foeniculum (assembly GCA_003724115.2). Taxonomy (NCBI): domain Eukaryota; kingdom Viridiplantae; phylum Streptophyta; class Magnoliopsida; order Apiales; family Apiaceae; genus Anethum; species Anethum foeniculum. The sequence continues at coordinate 11,298 of PHNY01166395.1, read as the reverse complement.
TTTGTTCTCTATAATTTAAAAATGAATATTAAATTTTATCAACTATTTTTGAAGTATCAAATAATTTACAATTCATTTTTACTATATTTTCATCCTAAAAGAAAATTTAAAAGCAAATTGTTTTTAATTGTGTAATTACAATTTTTCCCCTCACTTTGCTTAAACCTTCACACAAGCTCCCTCTTCCCCATTTCTTTAAACCTCTCAAACTCTATCCAATTTCTCTATCTAGAAATCTCTCTAATCACTCTCAAATCTCTTTCCCTCTCTCGGCTAACACGTACACACACACACATACAAACACACACACGCGCGCACATACACTTACTTTTCTTACCATCTTTTTTATCCCTAACACCATCTCATCCCTTGCATATAAATTCATATATATATATATATATATATATATATATATATATATATATATTTGTGTGTGTGTGTGTGTGTATAATAAAGTGGGTTTGAGTTTTTGGTGGTTGTGATTAAACTTTATTAGAGGGATGAGGGAGAAGGAGGACAAGGGTACTGTTAATGGTGTCACACCGTATGCCACCACTGCCGGCTATGATCCAAAAGTGAGTCGGTGGTATTGGTTTGTTTAATTTTAAAATGTTTCTTGGTTGTTGTTGGTTGTATCTGATTATAAAGCACTAAAATGGTTTGCATGTTAATAGTTCTTGATGCATGTTGATATAGATATGTGCATGTTAATTTTTTTTTTCCAATTTAAATTCTTGTTTTTAGTTCGACCATTTTTAATCCTTGGTTAAAGTATGAATTAATCTTGTTTTATGTGTTTAATTTTGGGGATATAAGAATATATGGCTTTGTTAATAGACTTTGGTTGATGCATGTCAAAGTGGGTTATTTTTATGGATTTTTGGTTCGATTTATGTATTTAGTTCAAATTTTAAGTCTAATTCTAAGGGTTGAAGTTTTAATTGATGATTTTAAAATTTTTTATATTTAAATGGATGTTTTTGAATTGATTGGATGCATGTAAGTTTTGAGATAGGTTCCCTGATTTTTAGTTGGATTTTTAGGAATTTTTAGTTCAAATTTTTCTTTTAATTCGAAGGGTTTCGGTTTTGTTTGATGATCCTGAAATCTTATAAGGTTAAATTGTTGTTTCTAAGTTCTAGATTTTGTTAGGACTTGTTAAGGTTGGAATGATTGTTAGTGACGTCAATGATTGATATGATGGATTTTATAAATTTTAAAGTGATAAAGAATTTTGGTTGAATTTATGGATAATTAGATGGAATTTAGGAAATGAAATTAAGTAAAGATGTTAGTGATGCTTGCTAAGATTAGAAGTTGACTGTGAATGGTAAATAAGAATGGTTATGATTTGTTAGCTTTTAGAAGCTTAAAATGGATTATGGTTAAATGTGGTAATGTTTTGGTTCAAGAATAGTATACTTTTAATAAATTGGAGTTATGTTGGTTAAAGACTTAGTAATTTTGGTATATAATCTTAAATTTAAGTTGTGTGCTAATGTTTTATAATTCTCAGATTATTAAAAGTCAATCTAAGGGTTTATAATATAGTAATTGAGGTTATATACTCAAACGATGAGTTTAAAAGGCTTTTTGGGCTATTTTGGCATTATTTGGCTAGTAGTTTGTAGGGTTGCAAATGAATAGAGCCGTCTGTGAACAAAACTTGGGATCGGCTAATTTAAGTGAAATCGGTTTGGTTTGTTTCCTTAAACGATCCGATCTTGAACATGAAAACAAGGTCAAATGAGTAAACGAGCCAAGGTTTTAGTCTGTTCGGCTCGAACTCGGCTCGTTTAGCTCGAACTCGGCTCAAACTCGGCTTGGACTCAGCTAACTTGACTCGGCTCGGATAAAATTTATATATATTACAAATAATAAATTTGACCAAATCACTTGTATAAAGATTTCAAAATTTTTCATAAAATAACCTATGTCGAATAAGATGACATTATCTAATATCATTACCACCAACTCTAGACTCTAGAGATCCACTGAATGGCTGCATTAGGTGCAAATGATGCTTCTTCAGCATCCTATATAGCAAAGTTGGACAAGTTAAACCAACACTCCATAGACCCATCAAACTTGATCCATATGTTGAATTATTGATCAAGAGAGAAACTTCACCTGCTGGTTGGTAAATTTGAAATTATAATTATAGTAGTTGATTGCCATCATCACTTTTCGAGGACTCAGGACCTTGTTTCATGTCGCGTAGTACACAAGTCTGGACAATGGCAAACAGAAGGCAAGGTTATACTTTTGGAAGTCATGTCCAAACAAGAGATAGTTGTAGATTAAAGGTACATGTGGATTCAGTTCAGATTAAAGATAATCCTTGATCAGTGTGAATATAAAACACATGGACCTGTAAAGATGCAGCTTAACATAATTCACAACAAAGGTATATCTGAACCACTTCTTGTTGCGACCACAAAGTGGAACCTGCATCCTATTCATCTGCCTTCAACTCTATTTCTTCACAATTTTTTATGTAAAGATTAATGATCTTTGAGCAACCTAATCTATCTTTGCTTTCTTTAACCAGTTTATCCAAGCTGGACTTTAACAACTTCATTTTAACTTGAACAGGAGCCAAAATTGGTCCAGATAAGTCACATACTTACTAACTTTTTCTAATAGAAACATAATATCTTTTTTATATAATTAATAGTTGATATATTTTCATGATCTTAAATTGCAGAATGTATGACCACAACATTAATATATTACATTTATACAAAATTTAGCTAAAGAATGAGGGTAATCAAATTCAAAGCTAAAATAAGCTAGCTAAGAGTCATATGATTATCTTCATTCTTCAAAAATTCCAACAACAAAAGGAAGAAGCTGAAGCTAAATAGCAAATCCATCCGGACCATTTTAACCTGCAAAATATAGAAGTTTATTTGATATTCTTTATTCAAATATTAACTTTTTTGGATAGGCAATTTCATAAGATAAATAAGATACATAAGCTATCTCCCAGCCTTTTACACAAGATGAAACAGAAGCATAATTCCTGACAAAAGAAAACTAAAGGCTGGACTCTGGAGACATTCAAAGATATGACAATACAACAATAACCGAAGATATTGCAAAACCATGATTTCTATAAAGCTAAGACATACTGGAACCTAGTAACATCCTCATAGCACAAAACCTAGACATTAATAACTCTGAACTTTAAGCACTGTAATCATCAGATTCATAACCATAGTCCTCCGTCAGTTTCTGCAATCCATTAACTTCCATTACTTACCATATAGTATGCTAGACAGGAATAAGTCTGAATACATAGGGCATTAAGCAATCTGCTATTGAACACTACTACATAAAGCATTAAAATATTTGTATAGTGCCTATCGTCATTGTATATGGGCTTAAGTTTTGCTTAGTTTCATTTCTAAATTTGTCAGGAACTTCAGCTTCACTATATATAAAGACATATAAAGACCTTGTGCCACGACTAGGGTATCATGAGCGACGAAGAAACACTGAACATATCATATGATTTATCTGGACATTGATTACTGAGGCTGGATTAACAGTTTACCAAACTTAAAATCACTACATGATAGAATATGTATTTATATGTATTCGAATGGATTTTATTCTCATATTTATATAATTTTGTAATTAATTGGGTATTTATTAATATTATTTTAGTGTTTAATTGCAGGAAATAAATATCCGTAAAGTTGGAAGGAATTGGGCATGTATGGGCTAAATTCATACGGAAAATCAGATTTGTTGGGGGCTTGCGCATAAATTAGTTTTTGGGCCTTAACTCGAGTTCTGGACATCATCTTTGGGCGATTAAATAGTCCACGCGAAGCTAAAGGAATTATCTTCAATTTATAGGTGGTCTCATATTCTATTGTGGAATAGAGCAGCCCATAAACAGGCCTGGAAATTAGACTACAAATTTCACAACATTATCCAACTTGAAGGAGGATTGTATTTTGTTTAGGAAATAATTAAAAACACTTTTATATTAGGTTATATATGATTATTCATATAGACATGATGGATTGTATTGCGATAGAGAGAGAGAGAGAGGGGCTTAGAGGAGGCTTGAGCAAGGATTGAAGGGATTCACTCCAGGTTTGAAAGATTTCATAAAGTTGTATCTTTCTTAACTCTTTACTCTTGTAATTACGGTTTCAGTTATACATATATATATATATATATATATATATATATATATATATTTGTTTTCTTCATTCATTATGAGTAACTAATTCCATAATCCAGGAATTAGGTAGTATTCATTGGGTAAACATGGTTGTGTGACTATATTGTGATTTCTCTGCCTTGTCAATCTGTTGTTAAGTGCCTAACACAATTAAGGGAGTCACAAATCCTTATTTGTATCCTTAGGAATTGCAATGAATCGGGAGATGAACTATGATTCTAGTTTATGATATGACAGACGTAATTCATTTATTTGATTGGGAGATTAATAAGCGAGTTATGAAACAAAAACTCCTTGGGCTTAAACTGTTTATAATTATATATTGAATGATCTTGGGAGTGACTTCAATGTGTAGTTGTGGGCAATATAACAATATAAATATTAGAGGAGTTTTTTTTAACAAGAGCATGAGACTTGAATATCACAGATTGATCCACATTCGTTAAAACTAGTAAAGAACCCTGATTTCTGGATTGTTTTCTATCATCATTTAATCGTTAATTTTATTTGCTCATTAGTTTAATTACCTAATAAACACAAATCCAATTATTCATCTCACTTCTAGACGGTAAAGGAATTATAATTTGAACTAGTATTAATTTCAGTCCCTCCCTACGAACGAACTTATATACAAAAATTACTTCAACAAATTGGCGACGCTGCTGGGGAAGACAACAATATTAAGTTTAGGTTAATTATTCCTTATTGTTTAGATTTCATCAGAATTGTTTCCGATATTCATCTTATTATGTTTTCTTCTCAGGTGCTATAACTCTTATATGCGACGTTCTACAAGTGCGGGAAGTTTGAAATTTGATCCAGAAATTGAACGTACTTTTCAAGCTTTAAGGAGAGAAACCAAACAAAGACAGGTAAGAGACAAGATGGGTGAACCAGAGTACCGTGAACTTACAAATATTAATGACAATCTTGATGAAAATTTTAATCGATTTCATGAGACTCCTAATCCCACGAATTGTATATACAAGACTCCAGCAATTAATGCAGCTCAATTTACTATTAACCCGAGCTTAATTCAAATGGCGAGCAACTTTGCATTTGAAGGAGATATTGAGCGAGATGATCCACACCGTCATCTAAAGAGCTTTGTGTAGATGTATGGTTCATTCAAAATCAATGGAGTAATTGTAGACCAAATTCGTCTTCACATGTTCCCTTACTCTATAAAGGGAAGAGCTTTGTAACGGTTCCAACAACTTTCAGAGACTACAGTTGCTACTTGGGAGAGTCTTTCTACCGAGTTTTGTTCCAAATATTATCCTTCTGACAAGACTTAACAAATGAGGACGATCATTCTGAGTATGCAATCAGGCAAAGGCTTGTATCAGGCATGGAGAGATACAAGGCACTGTTGAGGAAGTGTCCACATCATGGTTGTACGGAGTGGATGATTCTGAGTACTTTTTATGGGTCCTTAAATTCAGATGTTCGTTTGATCTTGGATGTGGCAGCTGGAGGAGATTTTAAGAAAACACTGGTACAAAAAGCAAAAGCACTTTTTGAGCAATTGGTAGCAAAAAATTATGTTTGGGCACCTAGTAGAGCGAGTTCAGTAAAATCAGCATAAGACACATAAATGATGAATATGATCACTCTTAAATTGGATGCTCTTACTCAAGTGGTACGTGGAAAAAGGGCGAATTTTAATGCTATCTCTGCTCCAATGAAAGGTTATGGTGATTATGGTGTTGATCAATCTTCATACTCTCTTCATATTCCCGAGGAAACATCTTTTATTAAGGGAAGACAATCTTGGCCAGTGCAAAATAATTCATATTACAATCCAGATCGAAGTTCAAACAACAATCTTTCTTATAGCAACAACCATGCTCAAAATTTGACATACGTTGCACCAAGACAGAATCTGCCTCTAGGTTTTCAGCAGCAACAACAATATCAACTTCCACCTAAAGAAAAGAAGGAACTTGCTGATTGGGAAGTTGCACTAAACAAGATGATACAAGGAACAAGTGGAGCATTCGCAAATATTGAGACAAAATTTGGGCAAGTTGACACAAGAATTGAGCAAGTAGCTACGTCACAGAAGATATTAGAAGTATAGATGTGACATATTGCTAATAAACTTGGTGTGTGTGAACAAGGACCACTTCCTTGTCAACCTGATGTGAATGTCAAAGAGGAGTGCAAGACTATCACTTTGAGGAGTGGAAGAGAACTACTGGAAATTACAGCTCCAGCATTTAAAGATGCGATTCTTCCTCATAAGAAGAGAAAACCACATCAAGTTAATGTGGAGATTTTCGAAAGTGTTGATGACGAACCAAAAAAGGAGAAGCCTACACATAAAGCTTCATTAAAACCATACATTCCTCCAATTCCTTTTCCATAAAGGTTAAAAAATGGGAAGTTAGAAAAGCAGTATGAAAAGTTTTTGAAGATGTTTCATTAGATTCATATTAGCATTCCATTTGCTGATGCATTGGCTTAAATGCCTTTTTTGCGAAATTTATGAAAGAGGTGTTGTCTAATAGGAAGAAATTTGAGGAGGTGGAAATAATCACCCTTAACGAAGAGTGCAGTGTTGTTATTCAATATAATGTTCCTCCTAAACTCAAGGATCCCAGGAGTTTTTTTTTGTTATGCACTTTTGGAAAAGTCAGTATAAAAAGAGCCTTGTGTGATCTTGGAGCTAGTGTAAGTTTAATGCCTCGCTCGTTGTATAAGAGACTTGGACTAGGAGAGTTAAAGAAGTCTAAAATTTCACTTCAACTTGCGGGAAATTGAAGATGTTTAAGTGAAAGTGGAGAAATTCGTTATTCCATGTGACTTCATGGTTTTGGAGATAGATGAGGATGAAAATATTCCTATTATCTTAGGAAGACCATTCTTGGCTACAACTGGAATCAAAATTAATGTGAGAGCTTACACTTAATGTGGATGGAGAAAAGGTTGATTTTGATCTCAACCAAACAAAAAGAGCCTTTTGTTGAAGCACGGTCATATGCAGTGGATAGTACGGAGGAGCATATAAAAGAGAGCAAAGCTTATCATCATGATGTGGACCCTAAAATTGAAGAAAATCATAAACACGTGCTAGAATTTAAACCCCACAAAGAGGAGGTGATTCAGATGGATGTTATGCTTGGACCATTAGAGATGGTTTCGAGATGTCCACCATAAAATCAAAAGAATTACCGGTGTCGAGCTAATGATGTTAAATAAGCGCTTCTTGGAAGGCAACCCATACATGTATATAAAATATATTATGTATTTTCTTTGTGTTGTTAGAAATATTCCCATTTAGTGCAATTATGTGCTTGCTAATTATTACATGAGTTGAGGTTGATTTTTCGTGCATCTTTTCACATGTTCAGAAACTGCAGAAGATTTGAAGATTCTTGTATTTATGCAACAAACTAGCACGTTCATGCAGCTATATTACGTGGTCATGCAGTCACACGTTTCAACTATTATGGGATTTTAATGTTTTAGCATGATCAAGAAGAGCTCTCGCATGATCAGGCATCACTAAAGCCACAGATTTCACATTTTGGCATGTTCATGTATTTTTCTGGCATGATCATGCACACTAACATACTATTCTTTTGCTGGCCAAGCTTCTCAATCTGTTTATTTTTGGAAATTAAGCATGCCCATGCCAATTACTAGCATGCTCATGCTAGCCACTGCCACTTTTTGACAATTCCATGCCAGCACCTGCGTGTTCATGCACTAACATAGCACCCTCTTGCAGAAAGGAGCATGTTCATGCTCCGCCATTATATACTCACGCTGACCACCTTCTCTGGATTTTGGCGATATTTAGCAATTTCACATGATCATGATGCACCTCACTGGCATGTTCATGCTATGGACACGATTCACTCTCTAAAGTCTCTGTGATGTTTAGCCAATTTGGCACGCTCACGCTGTCTAGTCTCAAGTTACTGTGATGTTCCCTCCGTTTGGCATGATCATGCAAGATTCTGGCATGATCATGCAAGATTCTAGCATGATCATGTATGGCCTCTGCAAAAGCTACTGGGATGTTTTGTCAATTTCGCATATGATCATGCAACCCTGAAAATGTTCATGCACTAGCAGGCACCAGTAAATACAAGCTCATTTGCTCTTCTGCCGCTTAATTCTTTAGACTTTGTGGATATTTCTTATACATGTTAAAGTTTGAATCAAACAAATCCTACAACACCAGATGTAACACCACCAGATCCGGGGTCGGGATTCGAGTCGTTACGGTCTTTAATTCCAATACCGATACTTAATCTTGAATCATAAATAATAACTGCATGCTGTGACCCCTCAATAATACACACACATACCACAACCAGTTATAGTCCCAGAGATAAAATTGAAATAAGTATCCAATCACATAATCCACAAATTAAAGTTAA
>PHNY01166301.1:751-11397 GCA_003724115.2 Anethum foeniculum | reverse complement strand
TTAATCATTAGTTTAATAACAAAATCATGGATTTATAGGAAGTGAGAAAAAGTGAGAAAGATAGAAAAGGGATGCATATGAAGAATGGAGAGTAGTGGCTGTCATATTAGGCTAGGGTTTGTATTGACCTTGACTTCACATGTGGGGTGAATTTAAACTGTTACAGGGTTTCTTATTGGGCTTGAACACATGGACAAGCTGAATGAACTATGTAGATGTATGCATGTAATATTGTCACTTTCAACATAACTATTTTTACTTTCCCCTTATCTTAATAGTGAATAAAATATTTCATAAAGACACACTTTCAAGTTTTTTTAGTTTTTGTTCTAAATCAAAACTTGTCCTAATACTCAATAAAATATTTTATTGAAAATCCACTCTTAAGTTGTTCTATTTTTCTAAACTGACACTTATCTTAATACTCAACACAATAAATCAAAATTTATATAAACTAATTGTTTTAGTTTTTGATACTGATCTTAACACCATCTACTTTGTATTACAACTATTGATTTAGTCCCATTTCCTGCAGATAGAAAAGCTATTGGTTCCAAGTGGGTGTACAAGATGAAAGAAGACCCTTCCAAACATGGTGGTACAAGGTACAAAGCGAGGTTTGTAGTGAAGGAGTATGCGCAAAAGGAAAGTGTGGACTATAATGTGATTTTTCTCCAGTGGTGAAGCACACTTCTCTTCGGGTGTTATTGAGTATTGTTGCTCATAGTGATCTTGAGTTGGAACAGCTTGTTGTAAATACAGGCTTCTTGCACGGAAAATTGGATGAGGAAATCTATATGCGTCAACCTGAGGGATATAAGGTTGAGGGAAAGGAAATTCATGTATGTTGTTTGAGGAAATCATTGTATGGACTGAAGCAGTCTCCTCGGTAATGGTATAAGCGATTTGACTCTTTCATGCGAAAGCATGGGTACTCTAGAAGTAAGTATGTGGATGACATGCTTATTGCTTCTCAAAGCAAGGTGAAGATAGATAGGCTGAAATCTCAACTTAGTCAAGAGTTTGAGATGAAAGAAACAGGTGCTGCTAAGAGAATTTTGGGTATGGAAATTAGAAGAGAGAGGTTTAACCGGATATTGTTCTTAAGTCAGAAAGGCTACATTGAACGGGTAATTGTAAGGTTCGGGATGCAAGGTGCTAAACCAGTGATGACTCCATTGGCTCTACACTTTAGGTTCTAAAATAATAAATCTCCTAGTACAACGGCAGGGAAGAAAAATATGGAGTGTATTCCTTATGCTAGTGCGGTTGGCAGTTTGATGTATGCAATGGTGTGTACACGTTCGGATATTTCACAGGCAGTTAGTGTGGTCAATAGATTTATGGTGAATCCTGGGAAAGCACATTGGCAAGGAGTGAAATGAATACTGCGGTATTAAAAGGGCACTGCGGATAAGGGTTTATGCTTTGGTGGTGATACATGTAAGGTTAGCGGATTTTTGGACTCGGATTATGCAGGTGATCTTGACAGACGACGATCTACTACTGGTTATGTGTTTAGTATACATAGTGCTCCACTTAGTTGGCGCTTTATGTTACAAGCTACAGTGGCACTGTCTACTACAAAGGCCGAGTACATGGCCATTGCAGAGGGAGTGAAAGAAGCATTGTGGTTATGCGGTTTTCTATGTGATTTGGGGATTAAGCAAGATCATATTGATTTGCGGTGTGATAGTCAAAGTGCGATTCACTTGGCTAAGAATCAAGTTCATCATTCACGTACCAAACATACAGATGTCAGGTATCACTTTTTACGAGATGCTATAGAGGATGGTGATGTTTCTCTATTGAAGGTGCACACAAATGAAAATCTGGCAGACATGTTAACCAAGGTGGTGACAGGGAGTAAGTTTCAACATTGCTTGGACTTGCTCAATATCATCAGGTGTTGATTGCCCTCCGGGGTGGTATTGGAGTGAGGTGGAGATTTCACCCCATGATGAGAACTACGGTGGCTTGATCCCGGTTAAGGGTACATAGGCAACTATGGTAATAATGGTGCAGCTGGTTGGGGTTTACATATCGAGGTGTTCATAGTTTTCTTGGTGTTCGTCCATAATTTTGAGGTCTATCAAATGATGTACGAGAGGTGGAGAATTGTGAGGTTGAAGTTTGGGCTAGTTTTTGGTGCTAATGTGAAGCTAATGTGGAAAAATTCGTTGGAATTTTTCTGGTTGATTTAGCTGTTTTGTTTTTGCGTTTCCTGGAGTTCCCACAGTCAGATCGCCCTGAATTTTGGACAGTGTCTTCCTTGCTCAGTTATCTAAATTATGAACGGTTTAGATCGGTTTTGGAGGTCCAGAAGGCCTATTTATTGAGGTACGGGCAGGAACTTTTGCATCATGGGGTGGATTACGCTCCCCGTGGCGCGACAACTTCGACCGGTTATTTTTGACCCAAAGTGTTTTTTGGGTTAATTCTTAAATTAGGCCCATGGTTATTATGATATTTAAACGGTAGTGAATAAGCTAGGTTTTTTCTATGAGAGTTATATTGTATACAGAAAACATATACGTATCAATATATACAAGAGAAAAAGGCTCTTTCACTTGGCCAACAAATTTACTTTTTCTTTACTTTATTATTGATTGTATTAAAGTTTATAACTTGTGGTGGTAGAACTTGCAAGTTCTTCGTATTAAGTCTTTTTTTCAGGTGTTACTCCGCCGCGTTAAGGTAATTTCCAAGAAATTTCCAAGAAATTTGTATTTGCAGGAAATTTCCAAGAAATTTCTTTTTCTTTATTTTATTTTTCTTAAGGTAATTCTCAATTTTCTTGTTATTTTCATTGATTTTTACTATTTTCGAGGTTGAAAAATATCCAATGAATATTTTATTTGTTAGTGTAAATTTGATTTTATAAAATATCTAAAAAAAATAAAGTATTTGTTAGATTCATTATTATATTTAATATTCGAGAAATATAGTAAAAATAAAATAACATCCAGATTTTAAATATTTTCTAATGGAATATGTGTATATACAATAGTTTAAGATTCTACTTTTTTGCGAACAACTTAAAATTTGACATCTTAAAATTAATTTTCTTCTTTGTTTGCGGTACATAATGCATTTTTTAATAAATTAAATTTTTTAAAAAAATTTAATAATTTTTTTGTACGTTTTCTATGAGTCAAAGATAAATAATTAAATACAAAAAATATTTTTTTCTAAAAAATTGTAGAAAAAAGGAATATCATTTAGTGCTAAATATATTATAATCTACAATTCATAATTGTGTACAAAGGAGCATGTATGAGTTGATGACTAAAAAATATCACTAACTAATATTACTTCTAAATTTCAATTCAGAATAACGTTTTAATTTCAAGAAGGTCCCTAGTATTTATTTCATTATAATATGGGAGACTAATATATGAATATGATTCATGGAGGCAAATTCACCTCCTACTTATTAATTTTTTCGTATATAATTAATTTTTATTTAATTACTTTAACAAATATATTTCATTCTAAAAAGGAAAGTTATCAAAAAATTATTCTTTTTTTTTGAAAATACAAATGTTCGTTTTCTTCTATGAAAGTCATAGGTTGGTTTAAATAGAAGTTACTCCCATAACTCTTTTTCTTGTGTTATTTAGCACTTTCTACAAATTTTATGAACTTGTTGATCTACAAAGAGTTGAAAAATTCATATACTAGAACTTCAATCACAATAACCTTATGCCTAATAATACCAAGGATGAAGGAACGACATCTCCCTCCCTCATATCTCATGGTCACTAAATCCTTATTTCTTGATGTTGGATTAATTAATTGGGGAGATAAGTTTATCCTAAGAAAAATGTCAAAGCTGGAATTCTCCATAATTTTGTTCAATTTGCAATCTACACCCATGATTTTATAGTGCTAAATCTATGTCATGTGGTGGTAGCATTATATTTTTAAAACTCTCATTAATCTTAAATTTTTTAGCTAGATGGCTGTTATTTTATCCATGACCACTAACCTACTATGTCCCAATATGAATATGACCAAAACCACAAGTAAATTTAAACTTCACATGCAATATCAACAAAATTTTCAATCATACAAATTTGCTATCTACACCCATGATTCTATAATGCTAAACCTATGTCATGCTCAATATTGTGGATGGTATGTATTTTCTATATAAATATTCATGGCCCTAGAGTTTACAAATATATTATACCAACATTTAAATGATGTTATCTTTACTATGATATAAAGATAATTCACAGATTAGTTCTATACTCATGATTGTATATTTACCATATTATTAATTTAATTACTATGTATTCAATCTGTCATATGCTATGTGTTTAATCTACAAAAATGATGTAACATCACTTTGATCTAGTTGGCATGGCAAGAAAGTGCTATTAAATTTGGTAGAAACCTAATGGGTTCATCTGTTCATAAACACCTAAGTAGTGTTTATTGGTGAATATTAGTCTAATTTAACAAAGCATAAAACATCCAAAAGTTACCTAGGTCCACGTCTACGTCTCCACTATTGCCTTCAACTTCACCTTCATACTCATTGTTGCGTGTGATGTCCACCACCCCCTCGAGTCTCCTGCATGAGTATATAAACAATTACCAAACAGTTAAATATAATTAAAATATACGACAAAAAAATATCAAATAATTTCTAAAAATTTAATTTAAAGAACAAAAAAAATTATAAGACAACAGGTAGCAACTTTCCTTAAAGAATAAAAGAGTGACATCATGCAAAAAATTCAAAATTGCATTTTTATTTTATAGTGACAAATATATAATAGCTCGAAGAAAAATAATTAAATATTGAGAAAAAAATAAAACAATTGATTTAAATAAATAAAAGAATTTTACCTCTTGAATAATCTTATCATTGGCCTTCAAGATTAGAGGAAGCAAACCACTTGTTGTTTGTAAATAATGGTTGTACATTAATTGCTGACTCAGGTTCGGAAAAGCAGCAGTGGCTAACTTACGCACCTCCTCATCCTCAACGGATTTCTTCACCTCATGCATGGGTAAAGAACGAACCATCTGCCTTTGAGATTGTTGAAATTGTCAAGTAAATATCATGAGGAACATGCATAAAAGATTAAGATTCTTTCACTTTTCATTTCTGTGCATAGCGTGCTCGCGGAAGCTCTGTAGAGGTGTCTTAAGGATACTTCTTCGCCGATCTTGCTTCAGCGAGCATAATAAGATCTTTCTTCCGCTCAATTTCCCTGGGGTTACACGGGATGCATGTCCATCAGTAAGTGACTCAAATTTTGGTGCCAATTGAGCTCGCACTTTTTTATTTTTTTCCTCGAATATATGAAGTCAAATCATAAATTAACATTATGTTCATCAGTATTTATGGTTCACAAAGAACAACTATTAAAGACTCAACTTATTAGAAGAGATGAACCTTACGAAACTTTACTGTTATGTTTTCGACATGTCCAAACTTATTAAAATAAAATGCAGATCAATTTCTGACCTGGTAGATTTCATATATATTAACGTAAGAAATAAAATTTTATGAGCTATTGTACTCCGTGCGATCTCATATAATGGTCATTTTAACTTTTATTGCGTATATAGAGGAGGAAAAAATACATGTGCTCATTATCAAATTTCAAATTTATATTAAATTAAAATTTAGATAACACCTCTTATTTAATATAAAACTTAAAATTTTAAAAGCGTACAAATATGTTCAATACTATAAATTGAAGGAAAGTAGCAGTCATGGTACAAATTCGAAATAAAAAATGAAAATACGGACTGATTAATCTATTTATAGAAGAGAATCATACCAAACATCTCTATTCAAATGATTTTCCCCACTACGCGAGATAAATTTCGGCTATTTTTGCTTAAAAACTAGATATGTGATGATTTAAAATATTCATGATATTATCCATTCTTTTGGTATGCAAACATGGTGTGAGAACAGTTTCACAAGTAATGTNACAAGTGTACACAATCGCAAANNNNATATATCATTCCTCAAGGATTATCTATGTGAGTTTTGGTTTATTTAATTGAACTAAATAATTAACAACTAAATTAACTAACTAATATTATACTAGAAAAGAGATTTGGATAAGTTTCTGATTTGGTAATAAAGTAGTGTAATACTACAACAAGATCACAGTACACTAACTTGAAATTCAATGATCATAGGTTTCTCTCGAAATCACTATGGTATAGATTCCGTAATTAAACTAACATATGTCAATGCTCAATTTAACTTTTAGAATACAATTAAGTACCAATTACACATGAATATGCAAGATAACAGTATATAACTATACCGTCACAAAATTAATATAAATATATAGAATCCTGCACCATTCAAGTAGTGTATCAGTTAACTATAATCCTTTCAGTATTATAATTAACTCAATAAATTACAAGAGTTGATCAGACAATAGCAAATATGTATCATGATATCCACTTGAAATAACTTCATATAGTATTTCTTATGAAAACACCACAATTTCCATACTAGGGTTCTATAAAAATTCAAACTCATAACTTTAGTTCATAAAAATTATCTCCAAAAAATCCCAAGAAAACCAACACATATTGATAAGAAGAGATAAATAAAGGACAAGAGAAAACAAAGTCAATTGAATGTCTTCAATGGCTGAATTCTCCTTCGATGGCTTTTTCTCCTCCTCCCTTGTGCGACTACTTGTCTCATTTACTCCTCTATCTTCCTCTATTAGGTTTGGTCTCACTTATCTAATATATCAAATAATTTTCTTTTGAATGATTTAATGCAAATACAAGGAGATTTTTCTATCAGAATTGAATTCCATAAAGAGGAAATTTGCAGTTAACTTTTTGACTCTGATTATAGGATGATTCGGATGGATCTTGTATTCAAGGCTACTTCTAAAATAAATATCTTCTCATAAGCTTTCTGTGGGCTATTCAATCGTTAGAATCGGACTTCTAGAACTCCAGTTATGGCCCAAACAGTATAGACTACGCAAGTGGCTCATAAATCCAATTTTTAATCAAATTAATCTCCAATTCTAGCTAATTCAATTCCAATCTTTCTTTTATTATAAATCTTCGATACCTACAATAAAACACTAATTTTTATTAAAAATTATTAAAAGCAATAAAAAACAACTAAAATATAGGGAAAAAATTAAGATAAAGTGCACGCTCATCACCATTAATGGACAATGTTTCAAAATATGATTTCCCCAGTAATCCACTATGGAATTTCATGAGCGCTCGGAGAAGTAGTGAGGCTTTAATGCTTCATTAATGTAGATCTCATTAATGTAGATCTCTGCTTCAAGATATCCACAATCCAACAAATCATTCACCTTTCCACAACTCGGGTCATCTTAGTATACAGTAAATTGCAACTCTCAAACGCGCTCTCACAACTCATTCCCTATCTTTGGCTTCATAATTCTTGGGATAAACATAATACTCCCGCGCAAGCATAGTATTAAAACAGAAAAAATATAAGCCTGTAAATTTCACATATAGTAAATTGCAGACCGAAATTGCATGGTCTTAGATTGGAAGGAAAAAATGCAATTTTTTGAGCAAGATTGAAGCTATATATATTATCTCAACAATGCATGGTTTGATAACTCAACATAGAACAGAACTTGCAAATAATACTATGTCGAAATCAATTCAGACTGAAGACTTTACTAACACATTTTGTAACATAGAAGTTCAACATTGAAAAAAATCAAAATTATTCAAGAGAAAGAACTATTGCTAATTGCCACCATCTTTTGATTTATGGTATGCTTTTGTTTACCTAAATGAGCGGCTTTTGAACTAGGCAAGGATGGAGCGCACAAGTAGTTCGGTGGTTAAAGACAGAAAATGGAATGCTCAAATTTAGTCATTGACATTTAGGAAATAAATTAAATTTAATTTAATTAAATTAAAGTAAATCCTTATATAATTGATACTAATACTAAGACAATATGTCAGCATCCCTGTCAACATGTTCGGTAGGAAATTTCAGTTTAATCTCCACTAGTTACCAGTAGAATGATACGAAAAGAATTGGTTCATTGTTAATATTCTAATCATTAAATAAATTATTAATTTTTTTAAAGGATCATTTTTCATCATGTAATCTTACGTACGTCAGCTGAAATTGTGTCTATAAAACCAGGGGTGCCTACAGCTTAGCTTCCATGCCTACACACAACTTTAAAGAGAGGAAAAATGGATGCAACAATTACTTCTATTGTAATCTCTGTGATTGCACTTGTCATTTTAAGCTACACTGTCAAACTAGCAAACAGATATTGGTTTAGGCCAAATAAAATCGAAAAACGGCTGAGGGAGCTGGGGTTAAGAGGAAATCCATATAGGATCATCTTTGGAAATGCAAAAGATGTGGTTGCGTTGAGGACACAACTCACATCCAAGCCTATGGAAGTCTCCGACGATATCACACCCCGTATTCTACCATATCAGCGCCTTATGGCCCAGAAGTACGGTATGAATTTACACACAAACTGCTGATTCTTATAAGAGTAAATCATTTTACATCGACTTTCATAAAAGTGGCAAAATTTTCGGATTTTCAAAAGGCGACCATTTTTTTTGCCTCTTTTAAATGAGTGGGAAGCATGTTTGTGGCGGTACTTTCCACTAATTCTTAGCAAAATGCCCAAACTTTCACATTCTCAAAAAATTGGGACATTTTTTTTTTAAAAATTAATATAAAGTATGACCACAACTTTTCTATTTACTCTTGTAAAATTAGCCGAGAACAGTTAACAAGAGTCACTCTTTTAAAACACAAAACAAAAGCCTACGACTTTTTTGAGAATCTGAAAATTTGACTACTTTTTTAAAAATCAGTGTAAAGTACGGCCACAACTATGTTATTTACTCTTCTTATAAACAATGTAAAGTATCTGAATATTATGCGCGCATTGATGTGTAGGTAAAACGTTTTTCATCTGGTTTGGCACAAAACTTAGACTGACCATAATGGATCCAGTGCTAGTGAAGGAAATTCTGTCCAGATCAAACGAATTCCGAAAGCCAAAAAATGATAAAATGGGTGAGGTGCTTGCAGGTGGACTCTTTAGTAGTGATGGTAACACATGGACTAAACATAAGAAGATTCTCAACCCTAGTTTTCACATGGACAAAATAAAGGTAGCTGGGTCATATTGTATTTTTAATTTTTACACACGTCAGTAAACATGCTTACTTGACTAGACTGTCAATATTGATCTTCTTTCTTTTCAAATCTGTTTACTTGGAAAGAACATGGTGCCATCAATGGTGGAGAGCTGTTCGGAAATGATGGAAAAGTGGAATATGTCACTAGCTTTAAAGGAATCAGTAGATATTGATATAATGCCCGACATAGAAACTTTAATAAGTTACTTAATGTGCAAAACAATTGTAACAGGCGAGATTAGTGAAGAAACAAAAAAGATATACCAACTCCGAATTACGGTGAACCAACAATCATTCAAACTAGCAAAGTACATGTTCTTTCCCGGATGGTGGTAAGTTATGCAATTCAAGTAGTCTGTCTATCATCAAAAACATTTATAGCTTTCACTTTCTTCATCATTATATCTCAGAATCTTAGCCTTAATTAAGGTGGAACGAATTGCAGGCATTTACCATTTCACGAGGTGAAGATTATGAAAGCAGCTCATAACGAAACTCAAAGTTTAGTGAAGAAAATAGTGACAAGGAGACTGGAAGAAATGAAAAATGGAGAAAGTAATCAACGTGATATCTTGAGTTTAATGTTGGAAGCGTTTCAAGATGAAGCAAGCGGAGTGAGTATTGACGATGTGATTGAGGAGTGCAGAAGTTTTCACTTTGTTGGGCCGGAATCTACAACAAGGTCAGAAATATGGATGTTGTATCTTCTGGCCAAACACCCCGAATGGCAAGAGAGAGCAAGACAAGAGGTTTTGCAGGTTTTTGGAGAAAAAAAACCCAATATGGAGGGACTAAACCAACTCAAAATTGTAAGTATTTCTTCGCATACTCTAATACATGAAACCAAACATTAAAACTTTATATGCACTATGTTCAAATTTAGAGCATGTCAATTGTCAAATTTAGATTTTCAATGATTTCAGGTTACAATGATTATGTACGAAGCCCTGAGGTTATATCCACCAACTGGTATATTTCACCGCTCTATTTCCAAAGATACCAAGTTAGGAGACATGGTTCTACCAGCCTGGATCCAAGTCACGATACCATTAACTTTAATGCATCACGACCCTGATATTTGGGGAGAAGACGCGACACAATTTAATCCTGAAAGATTTGCTGAAGGAGTTTTCAACTCAAAGATGCAATTACTAACATTCACCGGGGGTCCTAGAAAATGTACAGGACAAAGTATGGCAGTGGTTACACATAAAATTGTCACAGCAACCCTGTTACAAGGCTTCAGCTTTGAGCTTTCTCCTTCGTATTTGCATGCTCCCATACATAATTTCCTCCTTACTCCTCAGCATGGAATGAAGCTTCTTATACGAAAATTTGTCTAGCTCGGAAGTTGAATCCGGGGCTACTACTTGTATCTAATTACCTTTTTCGTCCAACAATGTAATTCAACTAGTAGTTAATAAATGTAAGTCAGCTGTTCAGTGTGTTATGAGAGTTGTGAA
>PHNY01166268.1:10510-22032 GCA_003724115.2 Anethum foeniculum | reverse complement strand
CCCCCCCCCCCCCCCCCCCCCTCTCATCTTCAAATTATTGACTAAAAATTGTCTTCTGACCACCCGAAAGTCAGAAACTACACTACTTCTGTATGTTATGATTCTTCCACTTCAAGGGATATTACTAGAATCATGATGGTCATGAGCAACAGATTTACATTGTACCAGAGACGATCTACTTGAATCAGGCTGTAATGATATTTCTACAGCCACAGCTTGTTTAAGTGATTCTTCCTTAACATAAATAATGTGTTCTTTGTTCTGGATATTTTAAAGATATAGAATCCTTCACCAATAGGTATTATAATATCAGTGACATTAACTAACAAGAGAAAAATCCAATTTCTTAATGAAGTCACTCTTTTGGGCACAATGAACTCCGACAATGATGCCTGCACAGGATTTGTGTAAGTTATTAACAGATATAACCGTATTTTGGTTTGGGGAATGCAAACATGTGGCTAATTTCTCGAAGACAAAAATTTGAATGAGGCGTAAACCATACTCGAAATGCAGGCACGTAATGCAACTAACCTCAAAATAAATACTTCCTGAGCAAACTCTTTCTGGACACCTGCACTTATATACTCAGCCTTGATGCATTTAATAGCCACGTCCTGACCATGTAACGTACCTTTATATCTGTACCAGTCAACAATCTAGCATTATAGTCATATAGATTAAACCAAAAAATTGTTAGATCAGATACTTGATAAAACAAAAAAAAAAAAATTAAGAAAGCTTACAACTCTCCAAATGATCCAGCTGCAATTTTTTGTTCAAATTTTAATAGCTTTGAATCAATTTCCCACACGTCAGCCCCATCAATGGGTATGTCTACTTGGTCTGGCATAAGCATGTCACCAGAATTCCCAAACTCAGTAGGAGATGCATGTTTATTGGACCATGACTTCATCTACAGTAAATACAAGATATCCAGATTTAATTAAATATGTTTGTGCGCACACTCACGCATTACAGTGATCATCAGACTGAGGTACCTCAATCTTTGGAATCTCCTTTTCCAGTACACTTTTAAGATGCTCACTTTCCTAAAAATTAGGGTAAAAAATGAGACAAGCAGTTAAATGCATGAAGACAGAATTATAACTTTTCACAACATCGATAAAGATACACACTTAAGAAAAGAATGCAACTGACCAATGCTACAAGTATACAACCCTAAGGCCGACCCAAAAGAGAATTAACATATTTGATCCAGGTATCTGCTACATAAGATATATACATGCACATTTGAAGTCATTTAAGTCATCAGATTTTTCATTCATACATGAACGTAAATAAAACAAAGTAGCAGCAGAAGGAGTAAAGAAAATTCAAAAATCAGTTCTCCTCTAGGCCTACATTATCACACATACAATATACTGATTTACCCACAAAAATCAAAAGAATTCAAAACTTCAACTCAAAAAAAAATCAGCATTGTATTGTCCAGAAAACCGAAGGGCAGATAGAGATGAGGATCGTGATATAATATAGATGTAAAACAGTTTCATATGATACAAATGCATGTTAACAATTTAAAATTTTTATCCACTATGCTACGCTGCTCACAATTAACAGGATAAATGATTTAACATCTCCTACAATTGTACTACGCTCAAAGTTTTTGTGGTGCTTTTCCAAGTTTTGCCTATCTTTATTAGTTAGCAAGTTTAGTCAATTAACACTATAATTAACAGGATAAATGATTTAAAGTCTTCTAAAATGTCAAGTCCAATTGCTTGGAGTTTGATTGATACCACAAAACAGAATTAAAAAAAGTAGACCACTTCTTTGTTAACATGTAAAAATATTGCTTTACATTCAGATAATTCCAGAAGATAAATATCAACATCAGAGCACCAGCTCAAATGCCTGCTTAATCTTCTCATTTGCAAGACTATGCTTGAAGTAATAATACAGTTGGTAAGTTCCCCAACTAAATTGGTGGTTAGGACATAGTGCAGCATTTACATTTTCCACCAATATAATTCACCAAGTAGTATATGTGAATTGCAGTAGAGCATACAAAGAAGAAAACAGTACCTTATATTCCCAACCATCAACAACGAAAACATCCAAGGAGTAACCATCTGTTGTTGAAAAAGCATGAGCTTCTTTAATATCTAGCCCGATCTCAGAGAGTAAGGATGTCAGCTGAATTTTTTTTAAAAAAAAAAACATGATTACAAAGGATCCCTAAGAAGTAACTTATTGAGAACGTGCTTAGTACTACATATCGATCTATTTTTGTCAGAATAGGTGTCCTGTTAAAAGTATTTACACAACAATGACTTCATCCTTACTCGATGAGGATTTAGAACCTTTTGACATCCGTTAGTCAGGGGGATCCTTAACAATCTGAATAAGAGTTATTCACCCGGGACAACCAGGACTTATATAAAAATTAGAAATTACTTCCCAAGTAAAATATCATTGTCATCGAAGTGAGGTACATAAGACGCGTTGTAATTAACTGAAATGAGAATCATGAGTTATTTGTGAGCAGTTTCAGTACAAGCGTAAAACCTTGAGAGACTAGGGATGCTAAACCTCTTAAATTCCAGTTAACAGACAAGAAAATAAGACAAGAAGCCAGATACCTCACACTTATACATAATTTGTCAGCCTATAGATTCTGTAGATCACACTAACACAGTAATCACCCTGGGATACCATATTTAATTCAAAGTACTAATTCAAAGGCGATGGAAAAATCATTATATTTTAAAAAATTTGCTACCTGGCTGAGGAGCTTTGGCTTGTCAGTTGTTGAAATAGTAATTTCGTGCCGAGGCCTACAAGATAGAAAACAACGGAATGTTGAACGGCAAAGCTTTAGCAATATTTTGGCAGTAAAACTATTAAAATATTAATAACTAACATAGTACCATGAAAGAACTGAAGTAACAACAAATTCACTGTTAAATAATTTTTTGTAAAAGAACAAGCAGAAGAAAATATATGCACAAAATTGGGTACAAAATTTTGCGCAAAATGACATGGCAAATGAGGTGGGATGTTTTAATCGGTGCTATTTATGTGAATACAGGGGGCTCATTCCAATCAAAGCTCAACACATGTTATTTTGTGAAAGATTTTGTACCCAATTTTGTGCATGAAGCACTTTCCTTTGTCAATGTATACAGGCACATTTTGTGCATGAAGCATATTTTGTACCAATTAAACTTTTTAATATAGCATGTATACAGGCACTGCTTTCTCATTTGCACCTGTAGTTGTATCTACTCTTCATAGAACAGTGTTGCATAGCACTTCAGAATCAAGATGGTTTTTTTATTGCAGGTATTTTCTAGTAGTAATAAGATAAGGGTCTAAGGTTGATAATATTTTGTTAGACATACTTGGACAACATATATTAATTGACAAAAAAGAGCACTTTAAGAAATGGCTAACTTCAAGCAAAAGTAACTAAAATAAGTTCAATTTGTCGCAAACCTTTTGACAAGAATTTACCGAAATAACTGCAGATTGGCACTCATAGTGCTGCTCCCATCTGGAACTATAGATATCCTGGCTTCAAGTGCAAGTTCAAGACTTGGCGATGAACCAAATGCAGGAGGTGGATGAACACTGAATATAACGAAGACAAACAAATAATATACATAAGTTAATGAAGTTATGAAAGGTAGGAATTTGGTAATGAAGGGCATGCCTCTGCCTGACTGGGTAACTGGAACTGTGAGGATCCCCCTTCTCTGTAAAGGTTGAATGCAGGGATTCGACCAAATTTTCTTCACCCAATGAGCCCTTCAGAAAATTATATCATTCAGACATCATCCAATAACAAGCACACAGTCAACTGTAATAATTAAGCAGGAAATTAGCAGTTCGACAGAGATAATATTTCCTCAAGTGTTTATTCATTTATACTAAAATAAGCATCCTGTGGTTGCTCCATACACATTTAAGATTTCACCAGTGCAGGGCCCTAATTTACCCTTGAAAACAGTAATTATGAAATGTATTAACACTTTAGAATTATCTAGCCGCTTCCTATCAGATATAACTTGATAGTCGAAGTAAAATCTATATGGGAGCCGTCGGGAAAGATAATTACAGCAAGATAGATGAATAACACTTGTAAAAACTAAAAATTTCATCAATATCAACAAGATGTATAATTTAAACTATAAACAGTTAAGTTGATTATAAATCTGCAGAAATGCTCCACGTAAGGCAGCAGTGATAACTTCTGTCGTGACAAGTACAGAAAAAAATCATATCATGAAATATACACTAACGGTATGGCACTTGAATTTCTTAATATCCACTTAAGATTGTGCTAATTGTGGACAGTAAATATTGACTTACCAAACTAAATACAAAACTCTAAATATAACACTGCTAATCTGCTATACATATGAGTGTCTTAATCCATTAAAGACAAATATCTTAAATGCAGCTAAGTTAAAAAAAAATAAGTTTTAGTAGACCTAGAGCATGATAATGCTAGTCGTCTAATCTCACATACCCCAGAGTCTCAGACCAGGCCACTTATTTAGGGATATAGGAGGCAACTGCTAGATTAAAATCAGAAGTTGTAAGCTAATAGCACGATTCCACAACTGATTCTTTCACAACTATATTTCGACTGGAAAACAGCATACTGGAGATGTTCCATAAATGTTCAGTGAAACCAACTGTTTACTAAAATAAATAGTGGTCATTTATTTTGAACTAGTGACTCTGCTCTCCTGTGAATTGTAGGTGTTCTACACATACAGCAGTCACGTTTAAGGGTTAGAAAAGACTCATTACAACACTTCAACCAACTTCACAGTGAAAGCTTCCCCGGAGAGAATCTTTGTAGCTATGATTATGAACAAAAAAAGTAATATGGAGAAGTAATAATATAAGCCTTTTATGGACAGAGAGTGGAGGATTATGGGTAGCACAACCAAAGGTTTATAGATCAGCACCAATAGATATTTCATTTTTTCCAATATGGGGAAACAACAAAATAATAGTGTCCTTATTGGTTTTCCTGCCCAATGAGTAAGCCATCAGCATCACTTGTTAACGTGATTATTCTCCCAGCTTCTAAATATTACAAGTTAGGTCCCAAAATCATAAATCGAACTGCTGAGTTGGTTAGCTGTAAGTGGAGAATGTAAATGAAATAGGTTTAGATTGTTCCTTCCATGTTGACCAATGCAATTAACTTCCAGTACAAGAAGCCAAAGCTTAACTCTCTCAAGTTTAGTCCTTCAAATGTATTAAGAATGAACTAATAATGATCTCGAACCCCTCCACTGGGTCCGTTCTTGCTTCTGCCCTCTGGTTGACTAACTACCTTCTATATATAATTAGTGCAATTTACTGCACTCTTATAGCAAACAGGATGGCTGCTTTTCTTTTAAGAACATTGACGAACTAATCTGAATGGTTGCTTGTCAGTTACATATCTCTTTTTGGTAAATTCAAGAATTCACGTCTTATATGGGAAAATGTTTAGCATTCTATTCATGAACTGTGTTAAAAAGGCAAAATATATTCGCTTGAGAATTTTTTTTAAAATTAGAAGGCCATGAACATAACAAATAACACAAGTAAATAACGACAACCATTAGCATACAAGGAATGCCATAATGCCAATGCATTTAGTATGAATATTTTCAGCCAATGTTAGCAGCAGTAGCGATGCAACAATACCAAGGTCATATCAACAATCAGCAACGAATAAGTGAAAAGTTCAATGTCAGTAATTCTCAAGAAGAACATCTTATATCATTCACCTGCACAAGTCGAACGGCCAAAGCAAATCTAGTAGCAGGGTCATGTGCCACATGCAATAGCTTCTTGTGGGTAAGAACATCTTCTGCTCTCTCAACATTCACATCTAGCGCATACCTGCAATCAAACAACACTCATATGAAAAAAAAAATAAAAAAATTCATCACAGTACACACAATACTATTACAATTTACAACCTCAGCTAATCCAACTTTCGAAAATCCTTACTTCTGCATGAACTCCTGTTGTTAATCACCAAGGAATAAAGTGTAGCATAATATAGAAGTAAAAAACAATCCCGAAATATAGACTAAAAGTCAAAGTAAAGCTACTCAAACGACTAAAAACATACCAAAACACTAGCAAACTAGTTAACTAGTCCATGTCATAAAGTTCAGTACAAATTTACAATAAGCGCGAAAATTGATAAAAACTATAGTACCTAGACGGCAGGCGATTGAAATGAGCCCAAAGCTCATCATCAAAACCTGGCTGGCTAGCTTCTATATTCTGAGACTCCTTTAGACGACAAAGAACTTCATGATAAACCTCAAACTTATGTTTCCGCTTTGGAATCTGCGTAGGCACTGAATCCAAAGCTCTGCTACTGCAACTCTCAGTGTCATCCATGTTAATTCATCACCAATTTACATCTCTCAAGAAGATCAAATATGTTTAGCAAAGAAAAAGAAAGGCAAGCTATAGAAAGAAGAAGACAATATCAGAATCTGATGTAACTTAGTTCGGAAAGCGAAAAGGGTCAGGCCAAGGAAGCAACAAAACATGATCACTTGAATTTCACGTGAATCGTAAATTACCAAGAGCAAACAGACAAGGTGAGCGAGGTGAGCAAAGAGTTTATCATAACAATTCTATATATAAGCATTATTAAATAAGTATGCATATGTCATAAATAAATGTTATAACTTTGCATGAAACTGAAACAGTAACAATATTATTGGACCTCCAACTGGGAAAATACGAGTAATTTTCGACTTATAAATTACTTATAAGATGAGTCGAGCGGATTCATTACCGGATAAACAGGTGTAATGCGCACCCATAGTCAGCTGCGTATCGACGTGGATTCACACAAGGCCTGGCGGGCCTGCTACTTCCTTTGCTTGTATCACCATCTTTTTTTATTCATCATAAAATAATATATAAATAAATAATAAAATAAAAAGTGTGTGGATTCTTCACATATCCATAAATCCATCCCAAGTTCCAATAAAATGTAATCTAGTCCATCTATTCAAACAGGACTAGTATATTCTTGCAACCCCTTTTCTTGTCTAATATTCCACCATAAACTTTTGAACCTGCTCCATATTATTTTAGTTGCAACAAATTTATATATTATATCTACTTGCTCATATTTATATGGGTTCTTAGAGGAGCTAATGATGCATATGATGATGTATATGACCATCTGACCATTAATATATATTATGTGTGTGCGACTCCAATGAGAAAGTGATATATATGAAGTCATGAACATATATTCAAGTGTTGTTGAAATAGAATGGATAATAAAATATGAATGGGGTACAGAGGTGGTGGACCAAAAGGGTGACATCGAAGTGCACTGGGTGAAGAAAGGGAACATATTTATGTTTTCTCTAATTTTACATGGGTTCGGTTCTAAGATGGACCGTGTCGTGTACCATAGATACGTGTATTTTTATATTTCGGTTTTTCAAATATGTACAAAGAATATGCGATAATTACTAATTTATAAATTTATTATTTTTATTGAAAACTATTTCTTAATAATAGAAAACTCCTTACATACATAAAAACTACGTCAATTGAAATGACCTCTAAATTTATAGAATTTATGGTTAGCATCTGCCCTTAGACACATACCAGAAAAATCATTTATATTTTTGTGTTAAAAGTTTTAAATACTTTGACATGAATTTATACATTTGGGTGACACAAATCCAGAATTGATATATTCATATTTACACGTTTAGTATATCAATTTACAATGATAACATTAAATATAAAAATGGGTTTTTTTAATGTGTGTTAAAGGATACACAATAATCACTAAATTCCATGAGTTTGAGTAATTTTTATTGATAAAATTGATGTGCTTGCAGGTGAGTCCATCAATATTACTCCCTCCGTCCTAATTTATCTTTCCACTTTAACTTTTACGCGTATTTTAAAGCGTATTGACCGCATAGCTCCGTTTATTATTTTTAAAAATTTCTTTTTGTGAATAAAAGTTTAAGATTCAAATTTTATGAATTTTTTTTTAAAAAATCAACGAAGTTAGGGGATCAATACACTTTAAAATACGCGTAAAAATTTAAATGAAAAAGTAATTTGTGATGAAGAAAGTAATAATTATAAAACTTAAAATGATTCAAAATCATAAATATTAATGCTTATTGCATGTATTTGGGCGTAATGTTAAAAAATCTCCTTCACTTGGCAAAGCATTTCTCAAATCATTTACAACTTTAAAATATTAACAATTGCTTCGTTATCAGAGGCATTATTGTTATCCAAGGTAATACTAAACAATTTAAATTGAAGACTACTTTCACATAACATCTTGTACATTTTTTTAGAAATTGTACAATTTTATAGTACAATTAATTTTTTTTGAAGTATTCAGTATATCGGTGATCTCCTTCGATGAGAGTCGACCCCCAAATCCTAGCCAGCCGTCTTAAAAATATTCAGATCTACCCATTTTTCTTCATCAATTAAGCTCTTTTCTTTCTCAAAAATTAACTTTTATCTTTTTTTCTCCCATATAATAATTAAAACTTTTTTTATTCCTTCAATAATCATCCTTCTTTTAAGAATTACTGTACCCAATTTTTTTGGATGTTTTGTTTGTCCTCGAGTGATTGTTTGTCTTCCTTTTGGAGTGTTTGATATGTTTTTGATATTTTTGCTTTGTTGGTTTGTGTCTTTGAAAATGATTCAATACGTGTTTTAGAGGATCTAGAAAGCCCACATCGAGATTGGGTCGGTGGTGGAAATCGCAAAAACTCACCTTCGCAACAGAAGATTGTTTATATTGCGAGGGAATCTGTCTCTCCAGTTTAAGTTGTTGCAACTGAAAGTTATGAACATTGGATTACAACTAGAATTAATTGTTGGATTACAACTGGAATTAATTGTGTGAAGGTCAATTGTGATGCTACTAATTTCAAATATGGTGTAGATTGGATTTCTTGGGAAGTCATTGTAATCTTTTTCATTTTAAAGAATATTTTGATTATGTTAAGCGATCTGGAAACAAAATAAGCTATTTATTAAGCTCATTTATTTGTTTGTCAACCTGGTCGTATTACCAGTTTTGGTGTTTGTCCCGGCTGGATTAAGCCTTCTTAATGAAATGCATAATATTTTGGCAAAAAAAAAGAAGATATATCGGTGATATTATAAAATATTATATATTTTTAATATTTATTTATTTATTTCATATACTTTCATTCCGTGTTGTGTACCTCTATCGAAGAATTAATATTAATAATATTCATGTTTTTTTGTGTTTTTTACTGAATTTTTGAATCCAAACAATAAATATTCGTGTCGTGTTCATGTGTCGTACACAGAATTGTCAGCTCTAAGTCTTAAGTCCTAGTAATAACTATAATTATAAATTTGGAAAAAAAATATCGGATACATTTAGTCTCTTATGCTCAAAAATCGACAACATCCTAATTATGTAGTATCGATCATTTTGGATTGAAGACAACGACCAGGTCTATAAATCATAAATAAAAAGAAATGATATGTCAAATACGCCTAACTTCCGTATATACAGGAGGAGTTGCCCCTTCCTCAAAGGATGTCACCTTTAGATGGTTTGATAAAGAAACAACTCCATTTTCACTAAGAAAGAAGACAAGTGGCCCATGCCCTTCTCTCAGATAAGCCTCGTCCTACTAGGAGGCATCACCCTCGTCCATTGACGGAGAATGGCCCAATTTATTCAAAGAAAGAAAGCTCACAAGCTCACAAGGCTGCATCTAATGGGTCTGGTCCATATTTACAGTAGACATCATTCTTTGATTACTCATCTACGGTACACAAAACAATCACTACATTTAGTAAGGAAGGAGCCATGTGACCTAAACACAATATGAAATCGGCTTCGCCCACTTGTAGAGAGGGTGTCCCTTGGGCCATCACCCAGAATAGATGACTTGGACTAGAAATTTTGACGGGCTTCTTACCATAGGAAGGCCTCCCCTCATTAAGGGTCTTACATTCTCGTGATTAGAAGAAAACAACTATTTGGAGAATACTACGGAGCATAGGCTATGACCCAAATCATTTATTTTACATACATATACTATTACAGTTCTGGAAGATGACTAGGTCCATTCCGACTAGCAGGCCTTGCCCTACTAGGGGGACTTCGCCCTGCTAGGGGGCCGAAGGGCGTCGCCCCTAATGATTATAAGGATGGCCTTTTAAATAAATGCATTTTTTCATTGGTTCAAGACGAGCATTGACTCTTGTTGGGTATGAGTTAACACAAGGAAACTATGCAGGGGGGTGAATGAATAGTTTCAAGATTTTCGATCTCTTTTAAAACTGTTTGTTGTGATGTGTGTGTGTGTGTTTGAATGCGGAATGGTAAAAACAAGAAGACACAAGTATTTCAATCTACTTTGTATAAAGTAAATCGAGTACTACAACTTTCAGAATGAAAATTCTGGGTACAAAGCGAGAACTTATTGTTCTTGTTTGCTCTTCTCTAGTATTCCTCTTATCCAGACATGTCGACATAGCTCTTTGAGACTTTGCTGTATGAAGACTTCACGAAATAGTATAAATCAGACTTTACTATCAGAGTTTATTGTCAGACTTTGCTTTTAGACTTTGCTGTCAGACTTTACTGTATACTATGGTGAAGACTTTGCAGTATGGCTATGTTAAGAACTTCTCGGTATGGCTGAGAGGAGTATGCGACATGGCATAAACTGACTTCACGGTATAAGCATTTTGATATTGCGGATTCAGCACTTCTCGACATAGCTCTTTAAGCACCTCATGACATAGTTCATTCTGACTACTCGGTATGGGAACTTAGAATAATTTTCTGTATCTTATTCCTTCAAAGTATCTCACCCTGCTGCATGAACAATCTTGAACTTCTTCCAGGATGATTACTTCAAGATCCTATATACAATCTAGTTGCTAGAAACTTAAGCTCATTATTAGCTTGAGCAATCAGAATAAAACTAAGTACATGATTACAAGACAAGTATAGTAGAGACCTATACTATATCCCAGTGTTAAAACACACTAGGTCATGTAAGTGATAATGTCATAATGTGTAGGCTTGTTAAATGTGGTATTCAGACATGCCTTGAGCCCAACAATCTCCCCCAAATTGTGAGTAAGATCCTTAGGCATAATTTCATGTCTGATAACAAGCCTACCAAACATAGAAGTGAACAAAAACAGAGAATGTACATCAGGAGTGAATTTGATTACAGACAGAAAATGAAAGCTTACAAGTGATTCCATTGTTATGACTTAGCTTCAGATTCTGTCATTTTTCCATAAAGATCATCCCACACTTTATTTCTTCTGATTTCTTCGTCTGCTTTGGCTTCTGCAATAGCTGTAAGTATTTCACCCATGGCTTCCATTTCTTCAATAAGGGGTGAATCTTTCAGATCATCAGCTGATGCATGTAGATAGCTTTCTATGTATGAGTGTAAGAAATCCATTTCGATTTTGCTTTTTCCTCCATATGGATTCTTATACTCCACAAC
>PHNY01166235.1:0-10410 GCA_003724115.2 Anethum foeniculum | reverse complement strand
ATATATATATATATTATATTTGAAATAAGATTGATTTTTATATTTTTGGACTTTCCCATATATTTGAATGTAAATAAGGAAAATTTAAGTTAACTTTTTATATTTGAAATATGATTGATTTTTACAATTATTGACTTTCCTATAAATTCGAATGTAAATAAGGAAAATTTCATTTTTATGAATTAATATACATGAGCATATTTGAAATATGATTGATTTTATATTTATTGGCGTTTCCATAAATTTGAATATAAATAAGGAAAATTTAAGTTAATTTTGTGTATTTCAAATATGATTGATTTTTGTAATTATTAACTTCCCTATAAATTTGAATATAAATAAGGAAATTTTTATTTATATGAATTAATATACATGAGCTCTTGAAAAAAATATAAATATGATTCGAGCGATTCTAGACCTCCTGTGGGTTTTCCTTTATATATATAAAGATAAAAACTAGTCGACAAAGCCGCGCTGCGCAGCGGCCCTAAACTATATATTCTTAAAAAATTTCAAATCAAGATTATATAAGAAAAATATACTATAATTAAATAAATTATTCGATACTGATTTGGTGTCACGCTTTGTTAGGCCGACACCCGTTAAAATATATAAAACAAAATAAAACTATATACATAAATCTTCATAATACCAATTTATATCACGCCTTCCTAGGCTGACAACAATTATACTGACTTGCATCATGTTTTGTTAAACCGACCCATTATAATAAGACAATATATGACTAAAAATACGTAAACATACAATAAATGTACAAAAAAAATTGTACCTCAATGTCCAAGAATAATTTATAATGATTTTGAATTTATTTCAAATATGTTAAACCAAAGTTTTAATTATAGAATTTTCTAGTTTGAGTGCCTTTTCTATTTAGAATATTTAACTTGATTATTTCTTTACCTAACATTTAGGAACTTAGAAAATAAAGTTTAATTTTTAAAATTAAATCAAAGAAATGGTAGAAAGAAGCCATATTTAAACAAAGATAAACTTTATGCATCACGAAACAATACTTTAAGGTCATTATCTTCTTTTTCACCAAATATTTTAAACGCATAATAATGTCAAATATTAAAACAATAGATGAAACAACATTAGATTAATTTGAAAACATTACAAATTAAGTCAAGATTATTTAAGAAAAATATATTATAATTAAATAAACTATTCATATAATTGTTGATACCGATTTTGTGTCACGTTTTCTTAGGCCGCCACCCTTTAAAATATATTTAACAAAATAAAATTATTTATATAATTATTCGCAGTACAAATTTATATCACGTCTTCATGTGCCGATAACAATCATTCCGATTTGTATTATGTTTCGTTTGGCAGAGACCCGTTATAATAAAACAATATATGACTAAAAATATGTATAGATACAATAATTGCACAAAAAAATATATATACCTCAATGGCTAAGAATTATTTATAATGATTTTGAATTTATTTCGTATATGTTAAACTGAAGTTTTAATTATAGAGTTAGCTTTAAAATCTTGTTTTGTTTTACTACAAACTCGAGTGCCTATTCTATTTCGAATATGTAACTTGATTATTTTTTTACCTAAATTTTAGAAACTTAGAAAATAAAGATTAATTTTTAAAATTTAATCAAAAAAACTTTAAAAAAAATACATCTTTAAGCAAAGATAAACTCTTTGTATCTCGAAACAATACCTTAACATCATTATTTTCTTTTTCTCTATTTATTTTAAATTCATAATAACGTCAAATTTAAAACATTAGAGTAAACTTTTTCTTTTTGAAACAACATTAGATCAACGTGAAAACATTACAAATTATGTATGTAATAAAAATCGTTATATATACATATATCAACCAAGTATATATAATCGTTGTAAAAAATTAATACAAACCTAAATTATATAACTATTAAAGAATAGCAAGGATGACATACTTATGACATTCTTTTGATTAAAACTTTGAAAAATTTAAATATATTAGAGGGTTAATTACACAAAAAAATATAGAAAGTATTCATTAAAAATTGAAATAGTATGATCACACAACAAAAACAAACATTCGGATTTACCGCACTTGTTGTAATATTAATCGTTTTATATAGACATAGTCGATTAAATTATAGATTCATATTTGGAATAAGATATGTAATAATATTAAAAAATATCTTACCTAATTATAAATAGGTTTTGATTTATCTTTTTCCAAAAAAATAGGACTCAAAAAGGAAGGTTTGAATTAGAGTTTTTGATGTTTATTAATTCAAAAAATTGTGAAAATTATAAAAGTAGAATGAGGCGATTTGAGAGTCGCCACATAAATGCCATGTTTTCTCCTTTATATAAAGATAGTCAAGTAAGACGCGCTTCGCGGCGGTCTTGTTACATAATTATTTAACTCAAAAATAAAAATTGTTTCATAGGAAAATTTGAGAAACAAATATATAAGATATGGACATGATTAAGATTTGAACAATTTTGTGTGAGATCAGTGAGAAAATTGTTCTACGCACCTTAAAAGTTCAGAACAATTGTTCTGCACATTTTTCAATATTGTATTTTCTATAACAGAAAATGAGAAGTGTTCTTAGTGTTCTCAGTAGAGTTTGATCCGTATAAATTTTTATATAAATTTAATATGAGAAGACTAAAAAAAGTATTTAATACCTATTTCCCTTAAGTTTTCTTAGATCGACAACCGTTGTGATAAATATATTTTTTGACATTATATATATATAAATAAATACTAATTTGTTTGTCGAATCGAAAATTTAAAATATGTTAAACGTATATCAAACATATTTTTAGATATTTTTCCTATTTAATTCTAATTTTGATTTTTACTGCTTGTGAGATTTTTTTTTTCGAATTTAATTAGAATAGGTATCTCTTCTTTCACATTGCAATCCTAAATTACATAAATACTTTCAAAACTTAAATTTATCAAAAACATAGATTTATAAAATTATAAGATTTGTAATTGTATTTAAGATATTTTTATAATTTGGGTAATTGAAAGTTAGAACCTTCAAAACACACGTTGGAGAATAAATTTAGTTTTTAATATTTTCATAAACAAATTTTGATTTCAAAAATCTCTTATTTAATTTAAAAAAATTTCAATTTTCTTTTCTAAAAAATAGGACGTAAAAAAGAAAGTTTAGATCTTTTAAAATCTTTTATCCAAATTATAAAATGTTTCGATTGTATTTCCTTAAAGAATAAGACTTAAGGAAGGAATTTTTAAATTCAAAATTTGATTTGTATTTGAATTTATTAACATATTTTTGGACACTTATCTTTTATAATTATTACCCTGCCTAAAAGTTATGACATGAAAAAAGTAAATTTTAATTTTTAATATTTAAATTAGAGGAGCTCTAGAAAAAAAGATAAATATTATTCGAGAGATATCAGATCTCCTTTGGACACTTATCTTTTATAATTATTACCCTGCCTAAAAGTTATGACATGAAAAAAGGAAATTTTAAGCTCTAGAAAAAAAGATAAATATTATTCGAGAGATTCTAGAGCTCATTCGGGTTTTACTTTATATATATAAAGATATTGATGCTTATATTTACGCACTCCAAATTAATTGTTGCACATCCTTTCATTCTTTTTAACCATCGTATCCTTAACTTTGTATGCTGATTTATCAAATTTCCTTGCATCAAATTTAATATTTACTTTTACAAAATAAATTAAATTACATTAAATTTTTGAATTAAATTTATTTTACAAAATAAATTCTTAAATTAGGATTTTGTATTTTTACTTTTTAATTATATATATGGACAAATATTTATGAACATTTTTTTAAATTTATTTTTTATTTTTTAAAAAATAAATAATAATATATAGATCTAAAAGTGTATACATCTATATATTTTGTATGATTTTATTATCAAATTAGTTGTATTTTGTATTAAATTAGATTTATATTAGATAAATTTTAATATTTTACATATAAAGAAAGATTTCTTTAATTTGAAAGAGTTAAAAAAATAATCTAATTGGAGTTACATAGAAAAAAAAGGAATTAATTTTTAGGGTTTCAAGGATTCAGGTTTTTGTTCGAGCTCTAGAATCAGATTTTGACAATTTTACAGTCTACACGAAACTCACGAAATAATTTTTAATTTAGTTAGTTCGCAAACTATCATGAAACTAGCTATTAAGAAATTGAAAAAAGGAAGAAGACAGTTACGAATTTTATACTATGAATTCAATTCAATTTAGGATATCTACTATTTTAGATAATTAAAACATAAAATATTATTTTATATTAAATTTGACACTTTTCATCTATTTATTTTAAGATCTAAATACTTTAATGTAATGCGTTAACCAAAATTCAGACAAAATCTCTTTTACATTTAACATATATTAAAGTATAATTAATAAAAGAAAACCCATTCGTCCATAAAATCCTAGATACGCCACTCAATACATATATGTTAAAATTATAGTTTCAGATTTTCTCAGGTGTGATGATCACTTCAGTCCTTCACTACGTTGAATGGAGCAACAGATAAGCATCTCCAACAAAAAAAAATAAAATTGAGATATAGCAAACAAAAAAATTGCCTAAAAAGGTAAATAAAACGGAAATTGGAGACATTGACTAGCCGCATCAATACATTTGCAAGAGACTCTTTTATCTTAACTTTAAATATAATATAAAATATTAATTTTTATAAATTTAATTTCATCTCTAACAATATTTTTAATATTTACTTTTTTATTAAATATAACTTGAACTTATTTGAGAATTAAGACGAAAGACTGTGAAGAGAAAAATTACGTGTTTCGATGAATATATTATATAATATTAGTTTAGAGTGAAATTTTGGCTCTTAAAAAGTAGTAGAGAAAATAAGTTATTAGTGATTGTAAGAGTCACTAAAAATTTTTTGAAACAAAAAAAAAACTTGTCTTCAAATTTTAACTTAAAAGACAATCTAGGTTTTTGTTAAAAGTTTTCTTAGCAAATATCCTCTATCCCGATTTATATTTGGATTTTGGGTTCGCGCCAATGATCAATAATGTTTGTGTACCAATATTGAAAAGTTTTTTGGCCTACTCATTTTTTTTACAATTTAATCGTAATAAATTTTAGTACTCGTTTTTTCTCAAATTGTTTGTGTAACTTATATTATTTTTCATCAATTTAATTATTATATTCCATTTATTCATTCAATTCCATTCTCTGCCCCGAGGACAACATGATAATTTCATTTCCATTTATGATTATCGGGAGTATATGGGCCTGACCAATATGGACCAGTGGACCACTTTCAAGTCCAATACTCGGCCTTTATCACTAGTCACGACTCGCACCCCACCATCGACCTCTACAATTATGCAGACACAATGCTTTATTTCAACGGCGTGACATGTTAATTGCGTGTAAAGTAATAATTTTTTTTTAAAAATAAAGGTGTTAATTCAATAATAAAAAGTCATACGACATCTACACCAATGATCGAGTCGAACAAACTCTAAATTGCAATCGCTTGTTCTCATGAAAAGACAGTTAAACGATATTTTGAAAAAAATGTATATACAAATACAAGTACCCACTTCATGAATTTTCGTTGAATTACTGATACCCTCTTCATCTTATTCATCATGTCACGATGGAACTATCGTTTGAGCTATCGACCAGAAATGTGATTCCATACAAACTTTTATCACTAAATCAAAGACCACGCTTACAATTAAGAAGCGAGAAACAAACCTCTCACCAAGGAGAGAAAACAACCTGAAATTGAAAAATAAAAACCGAAATAAAGAAAAGTCAAAAACAATTGAAATCCAAAGAAACTTAGATCTGACAATCAAAACCCCAAGATAGACGACTAACTCTCGAATCCAATAAGCTCTGCTTGAATCGAAGAAGAAAGTAAACCGGAATCTCGGATGATGTAGATCTAGAAAACAAACAATAGCCAATTGAAAGGATAGAAATTCTTCCCCAAAGAGGAAGATTATTAAAGAAGAACAATACAAATAAAAAAGATTTAGGGGCTTTTCACCGGATTAAACCAATGAAACCCCGGCGACTATGAAGTTTAAGAAAGAGGCTGTTCAGAGAGAGAGAGAGAAAGAGAGAGCCCGAAAATTATACAAGGGAATAAAGTAATAAATTAATATTTCAACCGTTTTATAATTTGAAACTTTAGTAAAAAATAGTGTTTCACCGTTCCACTGGTCAGTGGTTTATGTACTTATTCAATTTTTTTTATGTTTAATTGATCTACTTAAAAGAAAATATCAATTAATATTGGGTTTGCATAAGTAATAAATTAATCATGCAAACCCCATATTGATTGATATATTTTTTAAAGTAGATCAACTGAACATAAAAAATTGAGTAAATAAATAAACCACTGACCAGTGGAACGGTGGAACACTATTTTCTACTAAAGTTTCAAATTATAAAACGGTTGAAATATTATTTTATGCTAAAATTTCCAAATTTTAAGATCTCACATGTGTAAGTTGTTCTAATAAATTTATGACATTCTTAGGCTTAGCACTTTCTCCGGAACAAATAAAACAGATTCAGATTCTAATTTCTTTTTTCTTGTGCTTATGTTGAATTCAATTTTCATTCGTACTAAACTTTTGCAATATAATTGAGCTGATGATAGACATGTGTAGAAAAAAACGATGCAGTTTTTTTTCAGGATACTCAATTAGTCAAATTGAACCTGAATATCTCTACCTATCCAATTGATTTGGACGGTGTATGGTCCGGGCCCTGGGTGAGAGATGAGAGAAGTACCGGGGCATTCTTGGCCCTGGGTGAGAGATGAGAGAAGTACCGGGACATCCTTCCTTCTGGGAAAGTTGTAAATGAAAATTATGCTAGAGTACAGGTGATTTGATGCTTTATTACTAAGTTTTTTCACACGTTTACAAGTCCGTCTCAATTAAATTTGAGGTCAACGAGAAATTTTAATATGAAGCTCTTTTTTAAAATAAAAATATTTTTTATTTTATTTAATATACAAATATATGTACGGTTTATAATAAATTATGATGTAATACATATTTTCCTTTTATTTAAATTAATATATATTTCAAATTATTACAAAATAATTACATCTAGAAAAATATTTATAAAAAATTACAATTAATTAAATTTTTATCATATACAAACTTTTATCATTTTATTTATTTATAATTAAATTGATATATTAATATAACATTTAAATTAATTAAATGTTAAAAAGGAAATTGTATGACAAAAATATATAAGTTATATCGTTTATTATATTGTAAAAGTTTTGAAAGAAAAAATAAATATTATTTTTTAGACAATAAGCTTAATTACATTTCATAGTTACTTGTCAACATACACGTATAACTAGAAATATTAATATATTTAATTTTTATAATTCTCATTTTTAAAGTTAACCTAATTTATGTTTTTTAAAATCTCATGTTACCTATCTCTTTTCTGTTAAATGTTCAACAATTTATATTTAATTAATGTTATATATATATATAATTATAATTATTATATAGAAATTATAAAAAAATTAAAAAATTTGAAGCTCTTTTTAGTTGCATGTTTATAAACTTTTTAATAATGAGAAAAGTTAGATTTTCCTTGTTCAATTAAAAAAAATAATAATAAACTGTTTAGATTTCTGAGTAGTTATAGTCATAATAATGTCGAGTTACTTGTAAAACAAATTACAGAGGAACTTCTTTAAATTAACATTTTTGAGATCCGAAAAGTTATCACTTTGAAAAATTATTATTACAACAGAGGAATTTATATATTAAAACTGGTTATTATTATTTGGAATCTAAGTTAGATTATCAAATTAGAGTAAAATACATATTGATACATTTTATTATTTCGGACTTAAACATTTTTATCACGTATATATATATAAATCACTATTTTGAAAAATACTAATTTAAAGGATTCCACTGTGGACCTTACATTTCAAGATATTAGGCTAGTCCTACTGTTCACAAGTAACATGGAAACCAGGAACTACGACTCTGCAAAGACAATTTTTTGTTTTTATTTTTTAACCTGCAACCAATTAACTTTACCGATTCAAATAGTGGTGCTCTTTTGATAAATTGTTCTAGTTTCACTTTTCACGCAAAGTTCTATTTAGTTAATTTTATTTAGCGGGAAAAAAGTTTCACTTTTTCCTGATTAACATCAAATAAGTATTTCTAAGAACACCATGCATACTTATGGGTTTTGTCATTACAAGAACCCCAAGTTATGCTCCGTCCCCGTGAGTAGTATACATTGAGGGACGGGACGGGGCCAGACACGCATTTTAACGCTCATTTATAACATAACTTCATAAAGAATTTTAATTTTTTTATTTTTCTGAATAAAAGTTTAATACTTGAAGTTTAATTCAGAAAAAGAAAATTTTAAAAATAAATTACGGAAGTATACTTTATATTAAAGTGCGTGTCGAACTTTAAAAAAATTATGTATACAATTCAGAGGACAGAGGGAGTGACATATTCTTCCCCATAACAATGGCATTGTCAACGTTACTAACAACCTAGGTTACCTAACTTAAACATTTCTGATCAGTTCTTATATCTAACAATTTTGCAAGATTTGCGTATATGTACATCAACCAATTCATGTGTGTGTTGATCAACCAAATCAATCTAGATAGTACTTAATCATGTCATCATATATAATCCTACAGCAGATATAATATATAATGTGAAAGAACCTAATTTATATATATTAGATTAATTTACAGGCAGAGAAATTTTATAAATTATTATTATTGGGTGGATAAGTTCATGAATTATATCAGCTGAGCACATAATTTCTTACCCTATGATCCATATATATAAAGATTCATACAATTTTATAAATATTATGTGTATATATCACCCTGTCAGTGCATATCAGAGCTTGTATCCACTTGCTACTTATCCCCTAATCTGTAACAGATCTCCTGAAAAATATTACAGAGGGTCATGTTAATTAGTTACAAAATTTAGACCCACACAGATACACTAAAGAGTCCAAGATAACGGCTCATGATTTGGTGGGAAAGATAGCTCCATCTTATTCAAATGGTCCACCCCAACTTAGCTTATACATTTATTTGATACCCTTGTCCTAGAGGTCCCCCCCTCATCTCAATGCCTTTGTAACCTAATTTTTATACAATGGACAGCGATGAATTAGTTGAATGCGTTTGGCAGAAGAATTCGATTCTTCACCTGAAACTAAAATTACTTTTCTAACTAACCCCATACTCATTTAGTCATTTATGCGTTCTTATTTTAGAAATAAAAACAAAAAAAAAATTATCTGCTCGAGTAGTCTCTTCTCAGATAGATCTGACTTTTGAGCACATGTAAAGAAGATTAAAAAAAAAAAATTACAAATTATCATCGTTAGTCCTCTAAAAAACTAGCAAACTATGCAACGAAAAAATAAAAAAGTATTTATGCAAATTGATATCAACAAATTACTTTCTAGATGATAGGACTTAATTTCGAACACAAAATACACAGTATTGCGACCACACAAAGATTCGAGCACAAGAAGTAAATTTAAAACATGGGGGAAAATATCTAAAATATATAAGATCAATTCAAAACGTTAACTTGTTGAGAGATTCCGGATCACAAGATGGTCCCTAGCTAGCTTGCCAACATATGATTGGAACACCGAAAGTATTCAAGTAAAGATGCTACTTTTATCTGATCGATAAACCGTAGATTAAACTACTTCCTTAACTAATAATACAAACATTACTATAATCCAGATGCGTATCAACCTTTAGATTTTGATACATTGATCTTGGTCCGAAAGCACAGCTTTGGACATTTATGTTGTTACATTGAACTGATGCATTCTGAACATACACATGTTAATATATTATGAATATATGATCAGTCCTGAACAATTAACATGAACAAAAACTTGGTCATTATAATTTCACGTGTACAACCAACTTTTTATTATTCCACAAAAATAATTTTAAGAACTGCAACTAGATATATATAATTAGATCACAGGTGGTCGTACAGAAACAGGTGGATATCAATAAGAAATTGATGAAATAATGTACATATTGTTGACGGAGGAATTTGGTAACAACAAAGTTCGAGGTTCGTCGCCGGAATCAAGATCTATGACGGTGGATCCTTGTCGGAAAATTGAACGGAGTATGGTGGTTGTATGTAATTAGGGATGAGATTGCTTAGGGTAAGTGGTGGCTCCTATGCGCTCTCAACTTCTTACCCCTTACAATTTGCCTACGTATCCCTATTTATAGGGAATCAAGCCTCACGTAGTTCTTGGGGCCCAAGAAACCTAAACGGACTTCAGGCTTCTCGGCCCAGTAGGGAACCTTCCGGAACCCTTCTCCAGCTA
>PHNY01166019.1:11325-21729 GCA_003724115.2 Anethum foeniculum | reverse complement strand
TTGGCATTCCATTTACACATGTAAAGAGTATCACAGTTTGTATTATAACTATTATGAACTGAAACCCTCTTTGAAAATCAATAAAGTTAATTCTGCATGTGTAACTCCTGATATTAAGACTATTAGCATAAATTCTGATAAAAAATCTTCTGCTGCAAATGTTAACAAACTTAATAAGCCCAAAGGATCCAAGAAAGTTTGGATCCATAAAAACTCTAACTTGTGGATTTATTGATTGCAGAGTAACATGCAAAATATTCTAGTTTTGGACAGTGGATGATATTCAGGACATATGGCTGGAAATAAATCCCTGCTATCAGAGTTTAAGGAGAAAGCTGGCCCAAGTGTTTCTTATGGAGATGGCAACACCGGAAAGACTATGGGATATGGCAAAATCAATCTTGGGAATGTCATCATAGAAAATGTAGCTCTAGTTGTAGGACTCAAGCATAATCTGATTAGTGTGAGTTAAATCTGTGACAGAGGTTATCATGTGGATTTTTATGAAGATCATTGTGAAATTGTCAGTATTTTAACTAGAAAAATTGCTTTGAAAGCTTACAGACATGTTAATATTTATGAAGCCAAGCTTTCTATAAAAACTGATGGCTCAGAAATCTGTCTTCTGAGTAAAGCATCAATTAAAGAAATCTGGAATTGGCATAAAAGACTTTCTCAGTTGAATTTTAACAATATCAATGAATTGGTGAAGAAAGATCTTGTAAAAGGACTTCCCAAAGTACAGTTTACACCTGATGATCTTTGTGAGGCTAGTCAGAAGGTCAAATTAAGAAAATCTTCATTCAAGAGCAAAACTAAATACTCAATTCTTGAGCTATGTCACCTCCTACATATTGATCTCTTTGGTCCAGTAAATGTGATGTCAATAGCCAAAAAGAGATATGCACTTGTTATTGTTGATGAGTACACAAGATATACATGGGTGTATTTTCTGCATAAAAGGATGAAACTTCATATGTTCTTCTTCATCATATTAGAGAACTGGAAAAAGGATCAAAATATACTGTGAAAATTCTGAGAAGTGATAATGGCACTGAATTTAAGAATTCAATTATGGAAGAGTTCTGTAAGTCAAAAGAAATCAAACAAGAATTTTCTGCTCCTGGTACTCCACAACAAAATGGAGTTGTTGAAAGAAAGAAAAAAACTCTCATAGAAGCTGCAAGAACCATGCTTGAAGAAGCAAAGTTTCCAACTTATTTTTGGGCAAAAGCTGTGCAAGATGCTTGCTTTACTCAAAACNTACATTGATCAACAAGCATGGAAAGACACCATTTGAGATGGTGAAGGAAAAGAAGCCAAATTTGAAGTACTTTCACATATTTGGCTGTAAGTGTTTTGTTCTCAAAACTCATCCAGAACAGTTGACAAAATTTGATCTAAAAGCTGATGAAGGTATTTTTGTTGGTTATCCACTATCAACAAAAGCTTTCAGAGTTTACAACTTGAGAACAAGAGTGATCATGGAATCAATTCATGTGTCTTTTGATGACAAGAAAATTACAGGTCTAGAAGTTGCTGATGAACATGATCAACTGATATTTGAAAATGAAGTACCATATGCTGAACAGTTAAATCCTGATATTTCTGCAAATACTGATAGTGCAATTACTGCTATTCCATCAGACTCTGATGAACCATTATTTACTGATGGTAATCAAAATTCTAATAATGAAGCACATGTTGAGGGGGAGCAACATGATCATTCACAAGAGTCTATTTCAACTGAAGAAACATCAGAAGAAAGTTCATCAAATACTGATTCCTCAAATACTGATGAAACAAATTCTGATAACAATGGAAGCACTGTATCAGGGGGAGCTTCAGGAAATACTGAAGGCACTATTGAAAATCAACAAGGAGACACAACGAATCATGGAGAATCTTCCAGTTCTAGAAGCCAACTTCCTAAAGCTAAGAAATGGACTAAGTCACATACACCTGACTTAATTATTGGAGATCCTGATAAAGGTGTACAAACTAGAAGAACTACAACTGAAAATGAGTGTCTTTATCATTGTTTTCTATCTCTGAATAAACCAAAGAAAGTGGATGAAGCTCTTTAAGATGCTGACTGGGTCACAGCAATGCAAGAGGAGTTAAATGAATTTGAAAGAAACAAAGTATGGATACTGGTACCAAAACCAAAGAATAGATCCATTGTTGGTACCAAGTGAGTTTTCAGAAATAAAACTGATAGTGAAGGAATTGTTATAAGGAATAAAGCAAGACTAGGTGCAAAAGGATATTCTCAGCAAGAATGTATTGATTATGATGAGACATTTTACTCTTGTTGCAAGACTAGAGGCCATTATAATCTTTTTGGCCTATGCAACTTTCAAATAGATGTGAAGAGAGCTTTTTTTAATGGTGAACTTGAAGAGGAAGTTTATGTTGAACAGCCACCAGGGTTTATTGATCCCAAGTATCCAAATCATGTCTATAGATTGGATAAAGAACTTTATGGAATGAAACAAGCTCCCAGAGCATGGTATGAAATACTTGCTCAATTTTTATTGGAAAGTGGTTTCAAAAGAGGTACAATA
Organism: Anethum foeniculum; assembly: GCA_003724115.2. Taxonomy (NCBI): domain Eukaryota; kingdom Viridiplantae; phylum Streptophyta; class Magnoliopsida; order Apiales; family Apiaceae; genus Anethum; species Anethum foeniculum. The sequence goes on along the minus strand of PHNY01166019.1, from coordinate 19,162 downwards.
GATAAAACACTTTTTTTTATCTAAATAATGGTAAGGAGTTGTTGTTAGTCTAGATATATGTTGATGATATCATTTTTGGTTCTACTAATGATAAACTCTGTCAGAAGTTTTCTAAGCTTATGCAGTCAAGATATCAAATGAGTATGATGGGAGAAATTAGTTATTTTCTGCGATTACAAGTCAAACAGATTGATGAAGGAATCTTTATGATCAAGCTAAATATACCAGAAATTTGTTTAAAAGGTTTGGTATGCAGGATAGTTCAACAGCAAGTACTCCAATGGCCACAGCCACAAAGCTGGATTTAAATACTGGTTCATTAGTAGATATAACCAGTTATAGAGGGATGATTGTCTCTCTACTCTATCTAACTGAAGTAGACCAGATATCATGTATGCTACATGTCTCTATGCAAGGTTTCAAGCTGATCCAAGGGAACCTCACTTAATAGTTGTTAAGAGAATTTTCAAGTATCTTAAAGGAACTATGAATCTAGGATTATGGTATCCAAGAGACTCAGACTTTAAGCTAATAGGTTACTCAGATACTGATTTGCAGAATGCAAAATAGACAGAAAAAGCACCAGTGGAAGCTTCCAATTTCATGGAAGCAGATTGATTTCTTGGTTTAGCAAGAAACAGAAGTCAATTTCCACTTCCAATGCAGAAGTTGAATACATTGCTGCAGGACGCTGTTGTGCTCAATTTCTTTGGATGAAGAATCAATTCCTGGATTATGGGTTAGAATATTCTAAAATTCCCATATCTTGTGATAATTAAAGTGCTATTGAAATGACAGGAAATCCAGTACAACACTCTATGACAAAGCACATCAGCATAAGGTATCATTTAATTAGGGAACATGTAATGGAAGGAATAGTGGAATTGCACTTTGTGCCTACAGATCAACAGCTAGCTGATATCTTCACTAAACCTTAGAGTGAGGTCACATTTACAAGGTTAGTAAATGAATTGGGAATGATTACAGGACATCTCTCAAAAACTGATGAATAGCTTTAAGAATCTACGGGCATGGAAATATCAGAAGCTGGCAAAAACTGATAAGTATTATTTTCTAATATTTTAAATACTGATTGCCAGATATGCATACTTGTTATTGAGTTATTGTAACATAATTACTGAATTCTTTAGACTCTGATAGTTTAGATATGCATAAACACTGATAGATAATTACTGATAAGTCAACATCTTTGTCAATGACTAAACTCTGATATTTTTTTGATTGATGGAAATTGATTTAATCAGTAGATAATTAAATGGGTAATTAGTTGAATAATTTTAGTTTTAAAATTACTGATTGGACAGTAATTTGTGTGGCGTGTAATCAGGAGAAACGATTCAGTATTTGATATATATACTTATATATTTTATATATGTGAACCCATGCACGTTTAATACAATCTCTTATTTTTTGTTCCACTAATAATCACTTACCCACTTACAATCAGACATCTATCTAAAGTTAGTGAAGAGTTTGTAAGTAAAAGTAATTTTGTTACACTGTTAATCATTATTCGATTCTAATTGCAAAATTTCTACTTTCTCTGTTCTCTTTCTTCTCTAAACACTTACAATCTTCAAGCTCTAGCTGTCAACATGTCAACTACAACCAAGGTCTCCATCAATGCTGTTACTTCTGTAACAAATAACTATGCTGCTATCTTACCAAAAGATGGAGTGAATGAAGATTTCCACTTCATTCAAGATTTTCTACATAATAGTGACATCGGGTTTGCTCTTACTGAACCCAAATCAGTATCTTTTAGGGCTGTGATGGCTATTTGGAACAGTGGTGTCTATGATGCTGGTAACCAGAGTTTACCTCCATCAATTTCTTTCACTTTCAAAAGTCGAACACTGATGATAACCCCAACTGTAGTGAGGGATGCACTTTGCATTCCTGCAAAGGATGGGTATAACTTGTTTGTTGTTGATTAGACAATGAGGGATTTTTTTGCTATGCTCAAGTATGATGATGAAATGAGCAAGGTGAGAATGAGTTTACTCACCAGGCCTAAGCTAAGGAAGGAGTGGAACTACTTCTTTGATTGCATATCCAGGGTCTTCACCAACAAAAGCTCCAACTTTGATGTGATAACTGAGACTGCTCAGCATATGGGGTATTCTCTGATTATTGGTACTAATTTTGATTTTGCATCTCATATTATACATGCAATAGGCGAAAGAATGACAACTGATAGGAAACTAGTATATTAGATTTTTGCACTTAATATTTGCACATCTCTGTCCTACTAAAAGGGTGCCTTTGTTTCAACTCACAAAAAGGGCCTTCTCTGACTTGTGTTCCAAAGGTAACATGAAGCATAGACTTCCTGAGTTGGTGGTGCCTACACAGGTCAGGCATTTCTCTTTGAGAAATTGCCTACTGTGTATTCTCATTATGCACCATCAGGTGCTAACTTGCAGGGAAATGTAGTAGAGAAACCCTCTGCAAGTATCCCAAGCAGCACACCACAAACACTAACACAGACAGCAGCCCCCTCTAGTGCCTCTCAAAAGGTATCAGTTGTAAAAACAAAGAAATCAGCAAAGTCTGATGGTTCTCAGCCATCAGGACTAAGGATTTCTTCACATAAACAACCACCACAAATGAAACAAGTGTAGAAACAAAGGGGAACCAAGGCACATACTTCCATAACTTCCAAACAGCCTCCTACATATCCCAAAAGGAAGTATGTGGCCAAGGACACAAACTCTGATGATGAGGACAACATAACATTATTATCAAAATTTCCTTCATTAATGTCTGATGTCACATCAACAGCAGTACTTGGTGGTGATGAAGGACAGGGCTCCTCTAGGAAAATAAAATTGGTCAAGAAAAAGGAGTCAATTACTGATTACTTCAGAAAGTCTGATGATCTAGTCAAAAACTGTGATAACATCAAACTTCCAGCTACATCAATTCCCGACAAGCCTAGGAGTGATAAGGAGTTAAAGGATGATGTAAGCCCTTTTCAAGTCTCAGATGCTTTAACACCTTCACCACCAAAAGGACCAGTGATTAAGTTATCCCATGAACAAATGACTGCCATGCTGAAAGAGATCAGATCAAAGGGAGCTCATGAGGTTGAAAAGCAAATTGATGAAGCCAATCAGGCTAGAGTCTTCAAAAGGAGAAGATGACATTTTAACATGCAGTAAAAACATCAAAATCACAAGGTCCAAGCACACAAGAACCTACACCTCAAAGTAGTGTAGCAGCTTCTGAAAGCCCAGTCACACAAGAACCTTTGCTTCAAAGTAGCAAAGAGGACATGTCTACTACTGTTGCTGATGACCTCCAAGCAAACTTTGATGCAGTTAATACTGATGTTGCAAATGAAGAGTTAACTCTTAACTCTACAATTCTCAAACCATCAAAGTACAAGAAGTCTCATGCTGGAGTAATAACTACTGATCATTCACCAGCTGCTTCTGATGATGAAAGTGAGGAGGATACACAAGAACCTGGATCTCAAAGGGAGTCAGCAATCCTATCACCTCCAGTCACACAAGAACCTCCAACTCAAAGGGTTGGAGCAAACTCAAATGCTGATGTTCTCCTATCTGAAGCAAATGCTGCTGAGGGAAGCCCACAAGAACCTTCCAATCCAACAAATACTGATACAATCATGGAAGAAGCTTCTGAACCTCAGGCTACACAAGAACCACTATCTCAAAGGGATGGTGCTGGCCTAGCAGCTGGAACATCAGTATTTCTGCTGGATACACAAGGCAAGCTACATGCAGCTGTGGAAGGGACTACACAACTAAACTCTGATGAAGCACTTCCAATGCCTCCTCTACGAGCCATGCCTATTCTAGATTCTCCTACTACCACTGCTGAAGGTACATTTTCTGATTTTACTCCATCAGAATTTAATTTTTCTGATTCTGTTTTATCAGCTTTTACTTTTCCTTCATTTACTGATGGGATGACCATGGACAGTCCACCACAAGTGGGTACCCCTATTCATGTGACTAAAAACTCTTTTCAGCCACCTCTAATTTTTGTAAGAGATATAACTCAGAACCTTTTCTATGAGACTGAGAGAAAAGATCTAGAGAAAAACTGAAATAATGAGAGGCAGGCTCCTGACCTGACAAAAGGAGAGGTAGAAACGAGTGTGAAGTTAGCTACTTCAATTGAGGAAACTCTGACTATTAAGAGTCATGAGATGAGTGAAGTGAGAAATGGTGAGACCATTTTAAAAGAACACAGAGAACTAAGTACTTCTTCACTTTTTCTTGCAGGTGGTCAAAGTACCATTGAAACAGGCTCTGATGCTCAGAAGGTTCAACTACAAAATTTAAACTCTGATGCACCTTCAGTAGCTGCTGATGTAACCCCTGTAGGTATAAATATTGATCCTTTACTGCAGTCCATTTCTACTACTAATCCACCTGTAACACCAACTTTCTCTGTACATCCACAATCAAACACTAATGTCCCATCTACTTCAACTGCTGCTGTGAATACTGAAGATGAAGGGGCTTCACCAGTAGGGGACACAGTTGTTTCAACAAGCTTTGATGAGAATGAAGGATCTATTAAAGTTGACCTTCACCCAGATGAAGATCTTACACCACTTATATTTTCTGAAGGGATGTCTGAGAAAGATAAACTTCAACATCAGAGAGATCACTACAACAAACAGCCAGCTAAATATAGAACTGATGAATGGGTGTCCAATTGGAGAAATGCTGATTAATCTTTTACATATGAAACTGCACACCATCATCAGTTGACAGATGAGGAATCTATCAAAGATCCAGCCTAGGACACAAAGACTTGTATAGAAAGGTGTTGTGATTAAAGAAGTCAGTCAATCAAACTCTTATAGGCCCGTGACAAGATCACAGACTATTTCAAATGCTGACATGAGAGATAAGGGGAAAGGAAAAGTTGAAGATGTTTCAACTCTATCTGCTGATAAGTATATTGATCCATTATTTGGCAATGCTCAGGCTGACTGGATTGAAGTAGAGACTGAGAAGGAAACAGAAGAAGAAGTTCTTTCTCAAGTCAGTAAGAGTAGAAGAAGACAAATTCTTGGTGCTGACTGGAAGGAGAAACTTGACAAGGAAGCTTCAATCGCTGACAATGCTCAAATTGAAGATGTTAATACTCAAAACCCATCCTGATCAACCTCTGACATTGCTCATGTTGATCAAACACTGAATTCTGAAGATCATATACCAAACTCTGATGATTTGAATCCTGATGGCAATATTTCTAATACAAATACTGATAAGGGTGAAAAGATAGATTTGAGCAAACTATCTGTTGATGAGAAAAGGAAATTACTTTCGAAGATGAAATCAACACCTCAAGTCAGAAAGGATGATAATCTTCGGAAGAAGGTTTTCAGTAAAAGGGTGTTAGTCAGAGAACCAAGAACTACTGATGGTCTTGGAGTTGAGGGTGAAAGGGTATATCAAGGGATGTACTGATTTTAAAAGATTCAAATTCACTTACTAATGAGTTAGGAGAAGAATTGCAATTCAAACACTTGAATAAAGTCATCTCAGTTCATGTTATTAGAGATCATTTTGATGGTAATTCTCCTAAAGAAAAGTTGTTGTATTTTCCATCATCAGGTAAAAGACTCAGAGTATCTCAAGAAGATATAATGAAGAATTGGAGTGTATACATTATTGTTTGAAAGTTACAAACTCAACAACTGCTAGATGGTCTGAATTCCTCAAAAAGCAAATATCTACCAAATAGAGAGGAATTTCTTACAAGTCTACTTATCCGTCTACTCCAAAGTATGAACTCTATGATGGAAAAATAACTGATATGCCTAAGGGAGGAGCTCAGATCACCAAGATGCTTGGAATGAATGTTATCAAGTTTAATCCTGATGGAAAAGATATTGGGGTTATACAACTGGATAATCTACACATGAGTTGTGCAAAAATACCTAATTTAAAGGCAGCTATCTACCAGATTGATGATCAAGTTCAAGAGCTAAAGGATATAAAGATTAAATTGGAGTTTTATCTGAATAAAGCTGAAAAGGATTTAGTTAATAAGTTCTTTGAAGAAGCTTATGGATACAGTAGAATAGAAGATTGGTTTATGAACTTTATTTGTACATAACTTGTATTTCTACATTTAGATTTTATTTTGACATCATCAAATTAGGAACTTGTCCGAATATTTCAGATGAACAAGTTGGGGGAGACTGTTAGATATATTTGATGATAGTCAGTACTTATTATCAGAAGTTACCTCAGATGGTCATCAGTGCTTATCATCCATCAGAGTTGATAGAAGATGACATCATCAATATTTGTCATAAGCGTTTGATCATCCGTATTTGACTATCAGAGTCTAATAAAGCTACAAATCAGGAGATGAGATTACAAATCAGGAGATGATTGATTCTGCTACTTGGGATAAAGATTTGCAGCGATTTGTCGGTTCATAACTCAAGGAATTTGGAGCTGTCAATTACAAGATACTTTGTCATCTGATTAATACTTTGTCATCTGATTAATAGTATATCTTTGTAATTGATAGTGTAGCTTTGTAAATTATAAACACGGAATAGGTTTACACTATAAATGTTAAGTTATTGTTTTATAGCTCTCAAGAATGTAACAGTTTTTATTCTTCAATATAAAACTGTTTATCATTTTTACTTGTTAATTTCGATTTGATTGTTATATACTGTATTCACCCCTCTACATTATATTTGACATCTAACATATTATAATAGACGAAACATTGAAAGTTTGGTTCATGTTTTTTGGTACTCGGTGATTTTACCTAGTTACCCTTACTTATATATTTTATAAAAGTAATTTTAATAAAAAGATTTATGTGCACTATATAAAAATATTAGATGTAGCTACCTTTTTCAATCAAAACATCTTACATTTTCTATTTTTCATAACTAAACACCTCTAATTCTAAAAGTATCATGGACAATCAAATCAAAACACGTTAACTTTCCTATTTTTCTTAAATAAAACACCTCCTTTTTACCAATTTTATTTATTTTAATCCAAGTTTCACATATTTTCTAAAAATAACATGGATAATTCTATTTAAATAAAATAAAATAATAATATTATAATTATTAATAACCAACCAATTACCTTCTTAAACTAAAATACACTATCAATATAATTAAAATTAAATTAAAAATTATATAATAAAAATAAACAAGTCTGTGCATCAGATAGGTTCTAAACTAGTTTCAACTAAAACATGTTATATTTTTTTTTCCAACTAAAATCTCATATTTCATAAATATCACGGACAAGTCAATTTATAAAATAGAATAATATATACATATATATATATATATATATATATATATATATATATATATTTAACCTTATAATGAATTAATATACTAAAATATTGTTCTTATGTAGAATGGAACGCATGACTCACATAATGAATTAATATATTAAAAATATTATTCTTCTATAGATTTGAAGCCATGAATTCACATATTTTCACGATATTAATGTTGACACTTATAACCATTCAAATTACAAGCATAATTGTTACAACTTTGAAAGTCATTTAGTACATTCGCAAGTGACTACTATTGCCATACATTTTTTTGAAAAATAATTCAATATTTGCAAAAACTAAAATAATTTAATATTTATCTCTTTTTTATTATTATATGTGTATTTATTTAAACGTTTGGTATCAAACAATTTGTCAATGAGATTCTGTAACACCCCCAAATCCAGGGTCAGGAATCTGGGTTGTCACTTGCAATCTTTATCAATCCTTTTCAAAACATTCCCTTATAGTATCAAGCAGTCCGACTACGAATCCTATA
>PHNY01166000.1:1092-11495 GCA_003724115.2 Anethum foeniculum | reverse complement strand
GTTTTTATCGGGTCTCGGGTCCGGATCGGGTTTGGATCGGGTCTCGGGTTTCGGGTCGGGTCTCGGGTCGGGACACCTAGGATCCAGATCCAGATCCGAATTTTTTCGGGTCCAAAAAAAAAGATCCAGACCCAGATCCAGATCCCAAAAATCGGGTTCGGGTAGATCCATTCGGGTCGGAACGGGTCGGGTATCCGTCAGGTCGGGTAAAACTGTCATCCCATAGGCCTTTTTTAGTTCAAGTGATAGTGTAGGACCTTATCCAAAACTAATCGCACCGCTAATTTGTGAAGTTCAATGGACGAGGCATCCTTCGAGCAGTATCACCTCCAATCTAATAGAGTTTTATTAGTAATCGGTTGTTTTACTTAATGTGTCCAGTGTCATTAATGCTACTCCCTCCGTCCCATTAATTAGTATACATATGGGGTGTGGCGCGGAAAATAAGAAAAAATGTAATTTAGTGGGAAAAAGTAAGAAAAGTGGGTAAAATGGTGGGACCAATTAATATTTAATGTATAAAGTGAGTGTAGTGGAAGAAAGTAGTCGATGTAGTTAATTTTTATTATAAAACTTTACTATTTTTGGAATGTATACAATTGAGAGGGACGTCCCAAAAAGGAAATCGTATACAAATGAACGGGACAGAATGAGTAATAGATTACCCATACATGATACATTATCCTAAGTTATAATATTATAATTAATTAATTTGACATGCCACAAATTGGTTAATAGTGTTCTGTCATGCAACTTGGAAACAGAACAATATTGTCCTTAACAGGCAAAAATTTGTTAAATATGACATTCTTTTACAAATATGAATTAATAATAAATATCTATACCGCAACATGCTGAAGACTAGATACTTTTAACAACAGTTAATACTTCTGCAATCAGAAAACAATGAATGGACAGTAAATTATTAAAATCATGCCACGAATAAGGACAGACCTGCAGATGTCCCAGAGCATATTGAGCGCGAGGCTCCGCCATAGAAGCTTCGAAATCGATATAAAAGAGGTAGTCAAAGTACCTGAAAATAGAATTAGAAGATCTTAAACTTTCCTGCAAGGATTTAAGAATGATTTCATAAATCTGATATATTGTTATATGTTAAACAAATTAAAAAATTTAACTAATAAACCCTTAGTACATATTTTTTTCCTTTTCTCAGACATGTTTATACATGTCTATTGCGAAAACCAGCTCACACGGAAACTTAATAAACATACTTTGGGTTGTATACTTTGTCTAACACAGGCAGAGGTCAAAGTTTGCAGGAGAACATAAGTTGACTGAAAACCTATGTTATCTGCTATTCTGCTACATACATTTATATTACTAAAAAATTCACATTTTCTGAATAAAGCAATAATATTGTGAGAATGCACATAATATTGGCAGAAAAGGAATTTTTGGCAGATCAGGAACTTCAGATTAGTGGTATGTGTTATTTTTGCTCAATTAATGTGTGTAGCAATAAATTTTATGGAATAACTTTATCACCATCATCAATTCCAATGATCAAACATAATTGGTTTCTTCTCTTTGCAATATTTAAATATATGTGTAACAAAAAAAAAAATCATTTGCCCTCTATATACAACTGTAGAGATCTATCCTAAACAATGTGGAACACTCACTTGGCACTCCCCTTGTTGCTGTCATCCACAACTCGTAGCGGACGCTTTCTCTGGGGCCGACTCTCAATCTGAGAGTAAAACTACATTAGCAGATAACTAAGAGCCTGTTTCTATAAAAACCAATAAATGGTAGTACATACCTTTGATAAATTAATCTCTCTCAACGCAAACACTGCCAAGGCTTTGAATAATATCCCAGGGCCTTCTTCAAGGGTGAAGACGATGCTTGTCTAGAAAGGAAACATAAATTATTTAATCTGCTCTAGTAAATTTACCTAAAACAAATGTAAATAATTGTACCTTGTGGGGTTTCTCAGTTCCTGGGATTATAGGTTCTCTGGCAAGTATCAGAAAACGAGTAATATTATCAGACTGGTCCTGCATGTCAAATACAAAAACAAAACTGAATAAATATATATAATCACAAGGAATGAAGATGAATGCAGAGGAAACAGTAAGCTTAGTGGTTACTGATAGTTGCAAAACAGAAAAAGCTCAGACTCAGAGTAACCTTTACCCAGAGGGGGCGAGATACTAGCACCTGTTTTCTTGATACATAGACCACAAACAAACACCTACCGAACAGCTATAATATCACAGTACAAATAGTGCATTTTGTATGCTTTGACACCTATTTACTAAGAAATTTTTGGGGTTGTAATGTGGTATATACAGTATACTATATAGCATGATTCTATATCATCTTCTTGTCCAATTCAGCGAAAACGTGACGAGAAAGTTGCATGAATCAATGTCACATGCAATGGTGAGACTTCCCAAGTAATAATATAACAAAAAATGACACTCTTCTGTTGCATCGCAACATGTCAAATGCAGAATGGTTTCGAATTTAGAATAACACATGAATCTGTCACAAATGGAAACATCTGCATCCAACCACTTTTTAATCAATATCTTTATTGGGAAGCCTTGGAGTTTTATAACAGCAAACTTTCATTATTTTTACCTTCTGTGAGCACTACTCTGTCCATCAGGAAGACAAATAAAAGTTTGCACTACTTGCAAATTACTTGAAATATGGTACTCTATTCCGTAATTTTGATGGCCATGGGGAAAGAACTTCAGGAGAAACATAAAATTTCTTCCTAATAGTGCAACAGAAGAAAGGGTAATATGTCGTTCAAATCACCTAGTCAGTAGTCTTGCCAGAAGCAGCCTCCCCAAAAATGAACAAAACATTAGGCACCTTTATCATCTACTACCAATCTGTCGAATTTATCTACAAGCTATTCTTAGGCAATCTTACTTGAACACTGTCGTTTTTGAAAACAATTATGCCAAATTAATTTCATTTGAGAACTAAGATTCATAACTCTAACTTAATGTCAGGTGATCCACATCAAGCATCACTCGAATCGTAGAGTGATGCCATTGACTCAACATAAGCCTCTTACAAGAACTTGGATCATAACATGTAAACTTAACTCTCACCAGCTATGCCATAATATTACCTGCATTCCTTCAGCAAGAATATTAAGCCCATATATTTCTGCAGCTCGGGAACTTGCAACAGCTCCGGTATCTCTTATGCCATCAGCGGCTACAGCCTGTCCCAAAGTTAATACTTCATATAAAAATTAAGACATGTTCCATAGACATTTACAGATTACCCGTTAGGCTACGTACTATAGGCGGAAGTTGGGAAGCATTGAGGAAATTGGTCTCTGTTCTATTTACAGGCAATTTAGTCTTTCAATCATCTAGCTAGGTTTTTGTAATAAAGAAACTTTAGCCATCAGGCTTTTGGAGGTACTTTTATTTATCATGACATAATCTAGAGAGCAAGGAGAAATTTGGCCAATCTCTTGAATTACAGGCCCCGTTATCAGATTGGATAGCTACCCTAATTCGATGAGTTATCAACTTAATCTTGTCATTACCTGAGCAGCACCAGCGGTATCATCATAATTGACTCTGACGACACCCAACTTGTTCAATGTCATCTCGCATTGATCCAACGCCTGAAAGTAAAGTCAACATCAGCATAGCCGATAGCGTGATCGCAGCAGAGCAACACATATAAATCTAAACCATATACATCGTCTGCTCCAGATAATTCATAGGTTAAAAGTCAAAAAGGTTACATACAACATATAGATATCATGAAGACAATTACATTCAAATATTTACTTAACCCCTCTTTATAAATACAGGTTGCTCATGCCAACAATTAGACACAAGCAGTCAATATGCATAAAAGCATTTTGCTGATTTTTTTACCTACATGATTTTACTATGTAAAAGTTTAATTATTATTTATTCGATTATTCTCTTCACTTTACTAGCCATCTGCAAATTAAAAACAATACAATGACATGGCAAGGCAAGGCAAGGCAAATTGATCAACCTGAGGGTGGCTTAAAACACGCTTTAAATCCTCCTTCCTGACCCCAGGCAAGCCTAACAGACAATGGTTAACAACTAATTTCACTTCCCCGACTATGTGTAGCCTATGCCGAAGGAGCAAGTCATAATTACGATGAATGCTTCCACCTACAGAATTCTCAATAGGAAGCACTGCTTTGTCCACTAACCAGAGTTCAACTGCCTGCAATATAAAATCTTTTTAGAAGATAGTAGGAATTATACTTTCTCGAGAAAGCCGAGATTTTATCATTAAAACAATTGACCTTGAATGCAGCTTCAAACTGGTCACATGGGACAGTCTCACACTTCGGATATGCTTTAAGTGCAGCAGCCTCACTATATGCACCTGGCACCCCCTATGCTAAGCAACAAGACTAACATAAGCATATCATGAAAAGATGCAGATAAATAATTGAAAAAGGAGAAACTTACCTGATATGCAACCCGCACTTTAGAACCGTCGTTAGGAGAAGAGGAAAAATCAGTTGCAGATAGTGGTTCTGCAATTTATAATGTTCCCAAGTTATTAAGTTTGTAGATGAAAATTAGGGTTCCGGGAAGAAACACGATACAAAAGCAATACAAACGAAGTACATTGAATACACATCATACTCTTTCACATTATTAGGCTTCCGTTGGCTTAAGATTACTTGTTAATCTATAGTTATTCCTGACTCAATTGGAAATGTACAAATTACAAACCATAAAAAGAATAGAACAAGATGGCGAATAATACTAGAAGCCCGAAAGTAATATTAATGATTGTTACTTAAGTTACAACCTGAAAATAAGTGACCGAAAAAAAAACGTCTTTTTACTACTTTAAATAAATCAACTTATAGATCGATATTGACTTTAAGCTTGTATTTGAAATAGAGTGAATTTGGACATAAAAGATGATTCTGAATTAGAAATTACTTGCACCATTTTACCCTAGCATCCTAAAAAAGTAACTATTTTGTAGTTCAATTATATACTAATTATAACTATTCACTACCATTAAAATCAGATCATATACAAAATCCAAAACCCCCATAATCATTACCACAATCATATTTATTACATAACAAAAGCTCAACAAGCATTACGAAAATCATACCGAAAATCCCGACAAGCATTATCTTTATCACTCAAAAAAGCCACAAGAAACAAACAAAAGTTTGAAAAGGGAGAAAATCCAAAATTCCTACAAGCTTTGTGAAATCATAACTAATCACACAATACAAAATCTCAACAACCATTATTAGAATCATATCCAAAATCAAATCACATAGCTAAAATCCCAACAAGCATTACTAAAATCACATTTCAAAAACCCGAAAAACAAACAAAAAATCTAAAAAGGGGTTAAATTGAGCTCACTAGGAAGAGAATTCAAGTCCTTATGAAATTGATTGGTCTGAGAAACATCAATGGAAGCAACACCCAAGTCAGGTTTAGTCAATGGCTTATCATCTTCAACGGGGGTTTTAGCTCTTTGAAGTGACAAGCCACCAAAACACTCCATTCTTGAATACCCAACAAAACGACATCGTTTAGGAACAAATAAATCTGAAACACAACCACCCAATTGAGAAGAATGCTGGGGGAAATGATTGGCGCAAACCCAGATTGGTACAGCCTTCAAAGACATTTTCTTGTTTTATTTTTATACTTGTACCAATTTATATTTTGTATAAATAAATTTAAATATTTAATTAATAAGATTTTGTGAGTTTGGAGGGGGGACACAAATTGTACATTGTGAAATGAGGAAGTGAATTGGAGAGAAAAGAGAGAAAGAGAGAGGGGGTAGGTAAGCAAAGCGTTGAAAGAAACTTGTAGGGAGACGGCGAGAGAGACTTGCGAGAGAGAGAGAGAGAGATGAGTACTGAATTTGTTAAGTGTGCGCGACTACTCTCCTTTTTTTGTAGCGGGACTATTTATACATGGAGTGCAGTGCTGCTACATACAGACGCTGACACAACCATTCTCAGTTATCCGTTTTGTGATTAAAACAATACGCTTTTCCGTTTTTTTTTTATAAACGTCTTATCTGTTACTCCCGTATACATTTGATTTTGGCACGGAAGTTAAGAAAAAGTGTAATTTAAGATGAAAAAGTAAGAAAAGTGGGTAAAGTGGTGGACCGATCAATATTATATATATAAAGTGGGTGTAGTGAAAGAAAGTAGTGGATGTAGTTAATTTTTATATTATAAAACTTTACCATTTTTAGTAACTTTTGAAATGTATAGAAATGAATGGGACATCCAAAAAAGGAAAGTGTATAGAATTGAATTGGGCAGAGGGAGTGTGTTTCAAACTTTGAATTTCAATTTTTATATCGTTTTATTATGTATCTTAGAGCAACTCCAATAGGGGTGCCAAGAGGGGTGTCAAATCTTATGTGGCATGGCACTCTTGGGTGTCAACCTATTGGAGTGTCAAGGGTGCTTCAAAGGTGCCAAGAGAAGTGGCCAACTTTTGGCACCTCTTGGCACCTCCTCAAAATAACTAAACTACAATTCTTACATGAGATGATGTATATATGACTCTTACCTCTTCTATCATGTTTAATTTATTTATTTATTTATTTTTGATATCATGTGGGGACCATTCAAGCACCTTGAGAGGGTGCTACCTATTGGAGTTAAAGGATGCCTACTTTGGCATGGATGAGAGACAAACTAAAATTTAATTTTTTAGATGAGTTAACAATGTTTGGCACCCCTTGATTGTCTCTATTGGAGATGCTCTTAATACCGAATTTACGGTATTTTTTATTAATTTAATAAAGTACTTATTATGTATCTTATTACTGAATTTACGGTATTTTTTTAATTAATGTAATAAAGTACTTTATTAATGTGTGTATAGATATAATTTGTGCACATAAACTAAAAAGATCGTAACAATTAGTCCAATTAATCGAACTTTTTTTTCAAAAATAAATACTACTCGTACTAATCAACCAAATATATTCCTTTAATCCCATTTTTTAAAATTGCACTAAATTTTTTGTTTTAGATGACAGAGTGAGTAAAATTTAATAGATAGAAAAGTATTTTTTCATGATTTTATGCAAAAAATTTTGCATATTCTAAACTTAACTTTTAAAAGAAATTTTTTAATAAGGTCATATTATTAATTTTATTCAAGAATAAAATAATTTTTAAAAGAATTTGAGGGGGGAAAAGGACAATGTCGGTAGATTTGAGTTGAATTCCCTTGAAAAATGTTACCTTTTCGAGGAAAGTGAAATTAAATGTTTTGAAGTCGATATCTGGAGGATGAATATGGGCTGTATTTATGTACATGTTAGATACGGCTACTGTCTAAACATTGGGCACGTATTTTTACAAAACATACCAGGCTTGATTGAGATGGACAGCGGGTAATTATACTGCCCAATTTGGAAGAGATATTTCTGCCAATGGGCCCAATCACCTGTTTTATTTAATTCTTCCGTTTCTTCTTCCTTAGCCAATCATACAATTGTATGACTGGTAGGTCGAAAGTGCCTAATTTTTTGGGTTTCTAAAAAAAAATTCTCACAATACATGTTCACTTTTCCTTTCCAATACAAATATAATAATATTATTCCAAAATTAACCTTTTTGAAAATTGTATAACATTTAATGAGAATTGAATAAGAGTATACATTCATTCATTTATGAGGGGTATAAGTGGAAAATATTATCAAATTAACGATTTCTTAATATGCGTAATTTTTTCAAAAAGGACTTGTATTATGGGACGGAGGGAATATAAGGCTCGTAGGTCGAAAGTACCTAACTTTTTGATTTTCTAAAAAAAAGTAACTCATAAGTAACTCATGACTTAAAGTCAAAAAAATGCCATTATATCCTTATTATAATATAATATGCATAAGAGGGATTTTATCCGAATATTTTGATCATGTACTACCAATGTAATAAGGGTCGTTAGATCTTGAATTAAATATATAATAGCCGTTAATCTAAAATAAGAGAATATTCTATTTTCATAATCTAAACTAAAACTAATTAGGTCTTCCGATTTGAATATATTTGTTAAGTATGTATCATAAATTGAATAGAGTACTTAATACACGTATCATCTTCTCACTTTAGTTTCTTAACTTGCTGCGGTCGTGGCTTAATGCTGCAATCGCCTTACTTTTCTTCTTAAAAAGTAATCCAATTCCTTCCTTTTATAAATCTAAATCCTTCTTTTATATAAAATAGGATATTATTTCTCCTTATAAATCTGAACTCCTTTTCTATATAAACTATAATATATATTTTACTTATAATATGTTAAAAATAAATTGAATCAAGCGTATAAGAATTTAGCAAAAAAATAGTAAAATAAAATAAAATAAATCACTCCTTTTAATAAATTAGGGTACCTTTTCTACTTAGAATATGTTAAAATATATTTTAAATATCAACACTTAAAATTATGAAGTTTTAAAAAAATTGGGAAAAAAAAAAGATCGAGACGATCTTAGAGCGCCTCCTAACCTCCCGCGTATCCTCAACCCGTGCATTGCACGGGCAATAAGCTTGTATAAATAATATATAAATTGTTACTTATATTTTATTTAGACGGTTGTATAATTTTACATATAAGTTAGTGATATATTTAATAAATTATAACTTATAAGTTAAAATTAAAATTCTAATATAATAATTAATACATGATTATAAAATTAAAAACACAAAATATTAAATAAAAATTATTATAAATGAAAAAATTACAATATGAATCTCATCAAATTTTGCGATTCACATTTCACATTTCAATTACATTAACAAATAATGAATACTCTTATAATTAAATATGGAATAATATTTAATTATTAAATATTATAATGTTAATTATTACATGAATTTATTACATATTAACGTATAAATCTCAGGCGATAAATTTTTTTAACATTTTAACACAAAACATCAAAAATAAGCTAAACAATAAGAAGAATGTACATGATTATGACCTATGTTAAGTGTAAAAGCTCATGTTCATCACGCTGTCAAACAGGTCCGAATAAGCTGAGCATATCATTTTACCTCTGAATGGTACTCATGTGAATTTTTAAACATGCACTTATTTTCGTGTTGATGTAATTAGTCGCGCTCAAAATGGATATGAGTCTTTTACTAATGTTGATTTGTACGGTAAATATTTGATAATTTTTTTGATAATAACATGCGAATATACGTTCACAAATTCAAATATGATAAATGTCAAAATATATCATTTGAAGAAGATTTTGGGAACGGATTTTAGATATTTGCAATAAGTTACTCATGCATGTTCTTTTCATTGGTGTGTAAGATATTTATTAATCCTAGATGTTGACTTATTATTATAACGGTTTTTCTATTATGTGCCAAAGTGCGCACAATAAATACGGAAATTTATAAATTTGAGCTATTTTGATTGGTATAGTTTTTGTGCATGAAGGAGGCCCACCACTACTTAAAAACAAGTAACTAACCAAAATAAGTTAATTTATAAATTTTCGCCCTTATTGTATGCTCTTTGACACATGGTAGAAAATTCGCTATTATAAATCAAAATTTATAGTAAAAACAGATAAATTTTATAATTCTGAGAATTGTGATACTTTGAACTAGGCTGCACACTGGTCGGGTTGTCCGGATTAAAGGCGTTTTTACAACCCAACCCAATTAGATTGGTTTGAAATTTTTTAACTCAAGCCACAAAATATAAATTCGTAACCCAACATTACCCGCCGTATAGCGGTTTGGGTCGGGTTGGTCAACCTAAATGGGTTGAATGATTATAAACAAAAGTTTCAATATTATATACTATCGCTCATTTTGAAAATTTAAATAAACTAAAATGCGTATAACTTACAATTATAGTACTAATATTTAAATTAATTAACATTGTAATTTAAGCAATGCATATCACATCGTAAATAATATGCACACGCATGAAATATAACCATACATCTATAAACAAAAATGAACAATATAAAAAATAACAACCATAAATTGAACAAACAAAATTCTTGCATTTTAATTAGCAATTTTATAAGATATTGGAAGTGGAAAGAAAAAATAATACACAAAAACATATAAAAAATGTGTAGATTCATATCAAACTTAAAAAATTATATAAAATTAAAACTGATATATTAATGAATCGGGTTTATTTGGTTTAGGATAAAAATATTTGTAAATCTTACACAACCCATTTACGTTCAAGTTGAATAAATAATAAACCATCTATTATTCGGTTTGCATTGGGTTAAATTTTTCGGGTTAAGAAAATGTTGGTTTAAGTCGGTTTACTCAACTCATGTGTGTTGTGGAATAAAATTAATACTTTTGAACTGACGTGGAGAGCTTCAAGTTTTTATGACTGGTCTCG
>PHNY01165989.1:558-15060 GCA_003724115.2 Anethum foeniculum | reverse complement strand
ATTTGGTGTAATTTTTGGTGTTACACCAAAATGGTGTAAATTTTAGAGTTGGGTTGGAGAAGAATTTTACACCAAAATGGTGCAAAAGTGCAAATTTGAAGTTGGGTTGGAGATGGTCTAAATAGTACAAGGGTAATGTTGACATATACAAAAACATTAAAAATAACTTTTGGCGTGACACCAGAATGGTGTAAGTTTTAGAGTTGGGTTAGAGAAGAAATTTACACCAAAATAGTGTAAAAGTGTAAATTTGAAGTTGGGTTCCATGTTAAATAGGCAAATTTGGACAAGGTAAAAATATCTAAAATTATCGATTCAAATATTCATTTGAACTGTATTCACTGTAACAAAGGCGCATAGCACATCCTCCCATTTTTTTAAAATTCTTTTATCGGTTTCAATAAATACATTAAAAAGGAAGAACAAAAAGGTCATAAGCTACTGGGCCCTATTTAAAATACATTAAAAAGGAAGAACAAAAAGGTCATAAGCTACTGGGCCCTGGACCATTTGAAGCATCCAGTTGGACAAGTAAGCCCATAATGTTTTGGTGATCCTCTACCAGGTCACTAGAATAATGTCAACTTGTCGTCCGAAGAATATAAAGGGCCTGTTTGGCATTTCATTTAAGTTAACTTATTGATTTATAAGTTCGTAGGTACTTATCGATGAGTGTTTATCTGCCCAACTTATAAGTTGAATTTACAACTTATAAGCTGATAAGTTGAATGTTAATAATGATGTACTTTTTCTCAACTTATTTTGATTTTTCGCTTTTTTTATTAATTTTAGTTTTTAAATATATGTTTTAAAATGTTAATCTAACTTATAATTCACGAACTAAAATAATTATAATTAAAATATATTTATTTTAGTTCATTTAAGTGAAATAAAATTCTGAAATATACCAAACACTTATATAACTTATAAGTATTTATCTACTTACAACTTATAAGTCACTTATTCATTTTAAGTTATAAG
This sequence comes from Anethum foeniculum, assembly GCA_003724115.2. Lineage (NCBI taxonomy): Eukaryota > Viridiplantae > Streptophyta > Magnoliopsida > Apiales > Apiaceae > Anethum > Anethum foeniculum. Next base: position 14,079 of record PHNY01165989.1, on the reverse strand, counting down.
TTAAGATTTCCCAAACAGGCACAAAGATTCGCTAAAGTGATAGGCGGGCCATATAATTTACCCTAAAAAGAAAGAAAAACACAGCAAGGAAAAAAAGAGGAAGTGCCGAAGTTATCAGTAGCATCATTTTTCTGAAAATTCAATTTATTTAATCATTTATATTTGGTTTCAAAAAGAATTATCATTTAATTTTATTATATTTTTAAATTCTATTTTACATGTTTTTTTATTAATTATAAGACTCCCTAATTAATAGTAACATATTTAATAATTTGATTTTCAAAATTTTAATTATTACTTTGCATTTTTATGGGTATTCGTACAATAAATAACATTATTATAAATTCTTATGATATTTAAATAAAGAGTAAAGTGAATTTGTGTAGTACTTTCTATATGCCAACCATTTTGAATATTATACTTTAAAAACTTTCACTTATAATACGCATTCTAACTTCTTAACAAGTTCTTAACAAGTTGCGTACGTTCCGTCAACTTAACTTAACTCCGTTACTCTTTGGAAACGTATGTCAGGCTTTTGCTACATAGAACGGCTTTATATACATATAGTATCCTCGCTTTGATCCTTTTTTTTTGTTTTACCTCACATTTCAAATCCTAATTTACATATTGAGCTCTCACCCAATTCAAAAATGACTAAAAAACATGGGTACCAAGGATGATATTCTCGATCTTTTATTTATTGTGATTGAATGAGTGCGGTTAAGAATAGTTGGTTCATAGAAAACGCTGGTAGGGGCTTCAAAGAATCTGACGAAGAATAGTGTGGCAACCTTAAATGAATCGACCCACCACTTGGAGCTCGTGTTGTAAAAGCCATTGAAGAATTGCAAGAGCGTAATGTTTAGTCCCTGCAAAAGTTTAAGCGCAAGATGGATCTATTGATAGATAGTCATGAAGCTCAGATGACTAATGGAAAGATGAAACAAGATTTTATAGTGATTGTAATGTTCGTGTTGTTTTCTCTCATGATGAATATGGTGCTTCAAGCAGTGGAACATGACGTAGAGGTTGGGGATGATGGATACGATTCCTCGAATGAATAAACCAATTTTAAAATTTCTGTTCGAGTCGTTGTAGTAGCTATTTGTTTTAGTAAATCTCAGCTCTTGTTTTTAATTTCTATGTTGTAATATCATATTTGGATCTTTGTTATGATTAGTTGTGTATGGTTTCCAGGTGACTTTTTTAAGGTTTTAGTTCTTACTTTCACTTGTCTTTCACATCCATTTGCTTTATCAGTTGTTCATGTCATTAAAAACTTAAATCAATGTCTATTATAATCATGAAAAAACCAAGAACATATAATAATTTTTGGCTTACCATGACTTAATAAGTCCTGATATTATGACTAGTTTCAGTACATTTGGTGCACTTGATCTTAATGTTTTATCTTTTAAGTTTGGTTGCACCTGGATCAATTACGTCACTAAGCTTGTTTCTCTTCTTCTTAGATCTACCAGGTTGGACCTTTTTCTCAGGTTGCAATGGCTTTGGGAACCTTGCTTTCTACGATTCTAACTCCCTACAAATAGGCTCCACTATAGTAGAATAACATTCCAAAAACATGTCTTTGCTGTATGATATATACATGAAAGGCTCAGATATTTTTTGCTCTATGGTATACAAGCATGGTAACAAGGGATACCTGACAGCTCCCACTTCTTACATGCACATTTCTATGCTTTCAAATCCACAACCATCTCATAACCACTTGCAGACATGATGACCAGATACCTACCACCTCCATCCCAAACAACATGACAACCTTTACTTTGATCTGTTCTCCTAAAATGATCAATAAATGGAAGTTATGCATATACAAGACACAGTGGTTAAAAATAGCATGTAATATATCTCTATACACACACATACACACACACACATTTCACTTATTTATGAAACTTATGTTAGTATTTTTACCATAGAGACAACACTATTATGTTTTAGTTAAAGACATTTGAATTATTAATGATGATGTTCTATCGATTATTTCCTTTTAATATATTATATCTTTACTTACTGCGATATAAATGTTAGATTAATAAATGTTGTTGGAATATGATATGCATTATGTATCTCTAAGTACGTGACTCAGAAATGAGATAATGAGAATAATATCGATAACTTGAAGGTCCGTAGTCGAGTATTATTATTAGGGGACAATAATGATGCATTAAGGTGGAAGCATCTCACATATTTTCAACATATAAACATTTGTTTCTAATCTGTGCAACCCTCTTATCATATCAGTTTTTTGCCACTTATAAAAGAAATTGTAGACACACAGTTCACCACACTCTTTGTATATGTCAAGCAACTCTATAAAACTCATTGTATCATATTCATATAAGTTAATAGCACAGTTATTATTATGATTTAACTTTTTTTAAAGTAATCCATCTGTTTCCAAATAATAATTTCTTATTTTTTGTATGTAATTTTCTAGAGTAAAAAAAATATCTAATTAAATTTAATAAAAGTAATAATTATAATATGAAATAAAAATTTAGTATTCAACAATTAATTTGATATAAAAAATCAAATTTAATATTGAGTAGTATTATATATTTTTTTGACGAAAAGCTGAGAATTTTATTAACTTGATAAATCCATCTCAATAAAAATTTTAATGCTGATAGGATTAGACCACCTATCTAGCCTACGACATGAAAGAACATATGATTCCCTAGCAAGCTAATGGGCTACCATTGTTGGTGAGATTGCAAAGCTGTATGAACCAAAAGACTTGATAACTCAACACTAGAACAAGACAAGTAAATAATACTACGTCTACACAGAAATCAGTAAGAAATGAAGACAAGGCAAATAAAAAGAATCAAAATATTTGAAGAGGTTTTGAAGTCTACTACAGGTTACTGAAAGAAGTTCATTAACATGTTCATGTCTTAGTGAAGAATAAGATTTAAATACTTTCAGGGTTTCAGAAGTGTTGAAGATTCAGTATAAAAGTGACACCATAAGATTTTAGTGTATTAGCATTAATTGAAGATAGACAGTGTTTGAAGCATAGGAATCCTAAGAATTGAAGACAATGTATACACAAAGGTTAGAGAAGACAACTACAGTCTTGAAGTTATACTCACAAAAAGGAGTTCATTTATATGTTCGAGCGTCAATGAAGAACAGGGAATGAAGTATTCAAGATTGTAGTAGAAATGAAGACGTTGTCTACATACCAAAAGAGATTCCAGTGAAATTACATTTGTTTATTGACAGTCAGTGTTCGAAGCAATAAAGTTGCTGCAACCTTAAAAATGGTTTATAGAGTTTATAATACGAATGCCTGATAGCAGAACTAGTCGTCTATGAACCAGACCAATTCCACTAGGTGTCAGTAATTTGTGAAGGGAAATTGAGTATTATCATTCGAAGAACTGTTAAGTAAGGATTTGTATTCAAGAAGAATGTTTGATTTTTAAATACGAAGACCAGAAGATTGGAAGATCGGAAGATTGAAGACTTGAAGAGGCTACAGCTCAGGACTTACATGAATTGACATGAAGGACTAAAAAACATTTTAAGTACCTTATACTAGGACAAACAAGTCGAGTCCTAGCTATATAAGGTGCTTAGGGTCGACAACTGGAAAGAAGTGCTACAAAAACTAAGTCATGGACACAAAGAGTCTATGACGAGTCCAACTTAGCCTATGTCGAGTCCAACATAGCCTATGTCGAGTCCAACATTGCTATGTCGAGTCTAATATAGTTTATTTCAAGTCCTAAAATGTCGAGTTCTACATATCTTTTGCAGTTCACTTTATTTAAACCCTTAGGCAACCAAAAGCTAGATCATTGTATAGGATTAATTTGTTAATCTTTGTAGAAGCAAGAACATTGTTGTTCTTGGACTGTAGCCGGTTAATTTATTTACCGGAGTGTAGCAACCCTCACAGAATTATATATACAACTATATAGTTCTGCGAATATCTCGTGTTCTTTATTTTCATGTCCTATACATTATTCACCTCGAGAACATGGAACCACTAACCGAACACTAAATTATTTATCTGCAAAAGATTCAAAAGAATTTTTTAATTTGGTGACTATCATATTCAACCCCCCTTCTACGATACTTCGTGATCCAACAACCGTATTTGCAGATCATTTCACAAATAACAATTCCACATTGTTTAGACGATGCACAATATCTCGGTATGGCGAAATAATCACACCAAGATGAGACCTCGTTGGAGCATTACTTCTGATTGCATGAACCACCACAAGACAATCTGACTCCAACATAACACATTACCATTGCATTTGCTCAATCCAACTCAATGCTTCTTTAACTCCCATGGCTTCAGCTAGCAAAGGATCAATCAGCTCTGTATGAACTATTGTTTTTGCTTCGATGAGGACACCATCTAAATCTCTTGCAACTAGGCCAAAACCAATCTCTTCCCTGTCTTCGAAAACGGCAACATCAACTGAAATCTTAATTGTATTTGGTTGGGGCTTTACCCAGAAAGTAGCTCCATCTCTCTAGAACCGTGGTTGAAGATGAGTACTCTATGACCTACTCTGGGTAAATATCCATTGTGTAAGGTTCTGTTTTGCTGTTGCTACAACTTTGTTAACTGCTGAAGGTTTTTGGTTCCAAACCAAGTTGTTTCTAGCTTTTCAGATTGCCCAACGGAGAGTTACATATTTAGCTCTTTGTTTACCTGACGCTGTTTGCAACACCTCTTCCATTCATGACCTGAATTCAATATTCTAATCCCATGTGACATATAGATTCAGAGCCAGCCAGCATTGTTTTGTAAATGAGCAAGAAACTTAACTGTGCATTACAGTTTCAGCTTCTTCAGTACAGACTGGACACCACACTTGAACTGTTACATGCTTTGAGTGTAGCTTGGTTAATGTGGGCAAGCAGTTCGATAGTGTACTCCAGACTAGGTTCAAAACCTTAGGTGGTGCTTTTATACGCCATAATGCTCTCCACATATTAAAATGATTTTCTGCTTGCCAATTGCCTCTTTGTGTTTGGAGCAGTTTGTAGGCACTTTTAAGCAAGTATATGCCTGTATTCTTCCACTTCTAGTACCTCACATCCTCTATACTTCATGCATCCAATTTAACATTCAGAATACTCTTCTGGTCTCTACTATTAAACACATTCCTGATGATATCCACGTCCCACTCCTTTCTATCTGTGCAGAAAAGAGATGATACCATTTTATTTTCTGGTGCAAGAGACATTGTAGTGACATAAGGGCTGTTTTCTTCCAGTAGCCAAGGCTGTTCCAGAATTTTAATATTGTCCCCATTACCTATCCTCCATCTAATCCCATCCATAAGAAGTTGTTTTGCCTCAAATATGCTCCTCCATATAAAGTTGGGTTGTGCCCCAGTTCTGCATTTAAGAAATCACTATCAGCAAAAAAATTTGGCTTTGTATATTCTTGATTTAGACTGCCTAGGTTAAAATCTATGAAGTTTCTAAAGCCCGGACCTCCTGCATTTTTAAGCTTCATCTTTCGATCTCACGACATCCAGCTTATATAAGTGCCACACGTCTGCTTTGTTTGCCACTAAAATTTGGATAAGCTCTTTTTTATCGTCCTGTTAATGTCAAGAGGCAAAGGGAATGCATTCATAGCATAAATTGGTAAGACTTGCACCATAGACCTAACCAGAACTTTTTTCCCTAATCTGGAAACATGTTTTTCATCCCAGATTCGAATTTTTGAGTTCACCTTTTCTTTCAAATAGCCCAAAATTACTGATTTGTTCCTCTCTACAATGCTTGGCAGTCCCAAGTATTTACAATTCTCATCCGCCTCCTCCATCTTTAATACTTGTCAAACATTTTGACGATTATGATGTGTAACATTAGAGCTAAAGAAGATAGAGGACTTACCCTTATTAATTTTTTGGCCTGAAGTTTTTTCATAGATGTCTAGCAGTTGCAGCACCTTTGAAGCCTCTGCAATGTTAGCTTTATAGTATATATAGTTGTCGTCTGTAAAAAACATATGGAGACCAAAGGTGCCCTTCTACTGATTTTGATCCCATTAAGCCATTATTTACTCTCATTCTTACGTATCAAGGAGGATAAACCCTCTGCACAGATGATGAATAGATAAGGAGATATGGGTTCTCCTTGTCTAATCCCTTTAGTAAGTATTATTGGCCCCACTTTTTGATCCTCATGCACAATAGAGTAAGTAACCGTAGATACACATTGGAGAACCAAATACACCCACCACTTCGAAAAACCCAGTTTAAGCAATATTGCTTTCAAAAAAACTCCATTCGATATGATCATGCGCTTTGCTCATATCTAGGTTTAGAGCCATAAAATCATATTTCTCCATATTTTTTTATCTTGAGGTAATGCATAACTTCATATGATATCATTACATTGTCCAAGATTAACCGACCCGGTATGAATGCACTTTGTGCATCCGAGACAACCACATCAAGCACTTCTTTCATCCTATTAGCCATTATTTTTCATCAAAATATTACATAAAGCTATAGGTCTTAGCTCACTCACCATAGTTGGACTTGTTTTCTTTTGAGTTAGCACTAGATTTGTATCATTAAGCCCTTGCAAAACCTATCCAGTGGTAAAGAATTTTTTAGTTAACTCAATAACATCTTTTCCAATTATCCCCAAGTGTTTTTGGAAAAATGCCGGTGTCATACCGTCGAGGCCAGGGGCCTTATCCGGATTCATCTGAAAAATAGCTTCTTTAACCTCTTCTTATGTTATTCCTCTTAAGAGTTCAGAGTTTTGTTCATGACTTACCCTTTGAGAAATACAATCCATAACTTATTTGTGTAAGTAGCCGTAAACAAACTTTGATAGTACTCTGTGATGAAATGTTTAAACCCATTATGCCAGTCCAACCATGTTCCATCCTCATCCTTTAACTTATGTATATAATTCATACAACGTCGAACATTACAAGCAGCATGAAAGTACTTTGTATTTTTTATCTCCTGCTTGAAGCCAAAGTTGTTTTAATTGTTGTCTCCAGAAAACTTCCTTTTGATCAAGAATCAAGAATACTTTATGTTTTGCTTCTTTATATTGCTTTGTAGACTGTTCATCCCTAGCATTACGGAGCTGTTTCAATTTTAATTTACATTTTTTAATTCTCCTACTGAAACACCTAGTAATTTCTTTTCCCCATACCCTTAAGCTTTCACTGCATTGTAAGATTTTCAGCGTAATATCTTGGTCATTGTCTGTTTGCCAATTATCACGAACAATCTGAGAACACAAGGATTCCAGTAATCATGCATTCTTGAACTTGAACATTCATTTCCTCCTTACTATTTGGTGTACCTTGGGCTCCAAAAAAATTGGACTGTGGTATGAAGGAGACCCCTCTAGGTTTTATAGCAAATGGAAATAACATGCACCATTCACTGCTTGCCAATGCTCTATCAAGTTTAATTTATGTCCATGCCTTAGTGTCACAGCAACGTTGCCATGTGAAAGGGTGTCCATATAGGTCCAAATCCTTCAAATCTGCATCCTCAATAGCTTTATTAAAGCCATCAATCAGCCCTTGTGGGTATGCTGCACCACCTCTTTTTTTAGCTCGTGTTGCTATATTGTTCAAGTCCCCTATAACATACCAAGATAAATTAGAGTCCCTAGCTAGGTTCTGTAGCAAATCCCATGTTCTTCTTCTCAAGTTTCTATTAGGTTGTCCATAGAATCCCGTCAAACGCCATGGTTGGATACCTTCCATATGAATTTCTACATCAATTATGATTCTGTGATAGGCTGCGAAGCTTTACCTACCCAGTCTCTCTCTTTAGCAGTGCTAAACCACCACTTCGACCCTGAGTTTCTACAACTACCATTCCTTGAAACTTTAGCCGAGTTCTCACCCATTCCATCTTTTCTTTATTAATTAACGTCTCACATAAGAAAACAACTAAAGGTCTTTCTTCACGTATTACGTCTTGAAGGAACTGTAATTTTCAAGGTGACCCCATACCTTGGCAGTTCCAGCCTACAGAGCAGCACCCGCCAAAAACAAATTCTTTTGGTTCAAACTTTCATTTTTCCTGTAGCTTAACTCCATTTCAAGTTCTAGGATGTCTGTTGTTTCTAACCCATATACAATATCCATTCTACGTCTTTTAAAGTCAATAACAAATATCTCATTTGGGTTCACTACTTTTATGAGACATTTGTTCACCTGATTTTGTGGTAATAAACCTTGAGTACTGTTAATTTGCTGTGCTGTTTCCCTATTATTTCCTCTAACAGATATCGTATTTTTCACCATCTTTCCCTCTAACAAAATCCCTGATTTTTCGTGACTAGTTCCTTTAGAGTTTGTTACGATATTCGATTTACCACCACCGTCTTCTACCGAGTTTTTCACCGGAAATGTACCACCCTATCTCAGCCATTTACTCCTGATTATATGCATTCGTCGTCGAGGTTCTGCCTTCATCCAAGTCCCAAAAGGTTTCTCTATCTTATCCTCCTAGGTATCAAATAGCTTTTCACAAAATTTATCACTATGTCCAACCATTTCGCAAATATAACAGAAAGTAGGTATACCTTCATACTTGAAGTTAACCTAGCACCGATTAGAATCACTTTTCTTCAGCTTCATCCTTCTTTTGAGCGATTTATCATTGGGGATCGAAACACGAACACATAAGAATTCTCTCCACACCCCTAAAAAATTGTTTGTATCAGACTCAATGAATTTCCAAATGTAATTTCTCACATCCGTGACCACTCTCTTTGTAACATGAATTATGTCCCCATTCCATGCAACTGTACCCATATTTCCAGGTTGTTGATCAGCTTAGTGCGGGGGTTATCACCCTCCTTTAGCCTTTTAGAGATTAGATGAAAGTGACCAAAAGTCCAGGGAGTTCCACTACGCACTCTTGTGATATCCAACTCATGGTAAAACTGAAACACAAAGCGATTTGCTTCAAGCTGGTTACATTCCTTTACCTAGACGCCAAAGAGAGGCCATCTTGCGTTGCATGGCTTGAAAGTCAATCATTGATTCTGTCAGGAAACGACCAACAAGACACCATCTAATATCAATTTCACTCAGATCCTCATCTTTTTTGTCATAAGTTATACCCCCAGTTCCTCATCATTTATTATGATCATATTAAACTCCTCTTTCATCTCCTGCATTGCATTATTTTGACCAGCCATATTTAAGAACTCGAAATGTAAAAAACAGATGTAGAAAATAGACAGATCCTTAGACTTTGAAGACGGAAAAATAATTTAACGAGACGACAAACATAATCAAAGAATTTTAACAAATATAAACTTTCTCACCATGTTAAAAGACAAGACTCTTTCGGTGTTTTTGATTGATAAGGAAATGTTGAGATGGACATTTAGTAAAAAAAGAAAAGAAACGTTTAGTATTATATATATATAATTATAAATATACGTGTAAAAACATAAGAAACTTGTTAGTGTTTAATATCGAAAGAGGCAATTTATAAAAATTATATATGCCCCGAGAAGTAGTATGCACGTATTTTTTTTTAAACAAAAGTACTTGCTTATATTAAATCGAATCAATCATCAATACATCAGAATTAATATCCGGAGCAACGTTAAACCACTCCTGGAAGTCTGACATGGAATGAGTAACTCTTACTAACGTATGGGCTACAACATTCGCAGACCTATGAACATACTCTACTAGCATATTATCAAAGTGCTTAAAAAGATCAACACAATCTGACACAATTGTGTAAAGAGATCAGCTGTTGAATCCTTTTTTGTTGGAGAGGCAACCAAGTGATTTGAATTTGAAGATGATTTGAATGTATGTACTTGTTTTTATCCGACTGTTCTGAATAATCGATCATAGATGCGATCCCATAATAACCTTCATCCCTGAATCAAACCCATGAAAATCAGGCCGATCTATAACCTCAGCCATGAAGAACACCAAAACAATTCAAAACAAAGCCAAAACTCTAACAAGGAAAGACTAACAAAACTCTCACAATGAGAGACTAACAAAACCCAAATAAATTGGGAACCTATTAAAAAAAGAAGACAAGATCTTGAACAAGAAAACTAAAAAATAAAGGAATTGGGGCTTATCACCGGTGTAAAATCGATAAAAGTCCCCTCAAAAATCTTTATTAGAGGTTAGAGTTTATGAGAGAGAGAGAGATTTATTAGAGAGAGACAGAGAGAGAAACGAGCGCCGATCTAGGTATGCACGTATTTAGTTGGTACAAAAATGGAAAGAAAGAAAAAAACAAGAAGAAACAACTTGTTCAAGGGCGCACATTTTTCAGTATTCGATAAAACTGGTAATGAAAGCTCACCAACTAAATATTTATTCCCCGTCACAAAATATTTGTACATTTTTTACTTTTTTCAAGTCACCAATAGAGAAAATGTCCAAAATAACTCATTTGGAATATCAATTTACTAAAATACCTGTTTTTAGAACTATGGTCTTAAATACCACTCAATCACGGCATCTCGGGTACCGTATCGTCAAATAAGATATGCTTCCAAAATTAAATTGTTGTTGTGTTCACAATTTGGTTGATTAGTTAAAAACAAGTCATTGCAGTTGTAGTAATATATTTTTAATCGTTTTCTTAATAAATATTTTTAAATTTAAGGGTTCAAATTTAACAAATTTTAATTTTTTTAGGTCCGATAATTCTCTTTGGATTTTGAAAATATTAAAAAATTAAATAAAAACATAATTAATTTAACAATTTTTAACATTTTAGGGTTCACCAGTACATTTGAGTTTTAAATTTAGGGTTCATCGATCTCCTTTTGGGGTTTTAAAAATGTTTATAATAAAATAAATAAATAACACAACGATTTAGGGTTTAGAGAGCCTAAACCCTAATTAAAGCTAGGGTTTAGGGCCTTTAGGCTCGAAACCCTAGGAACCAAACTCTAATTATTAACAGTTTTTAATATTTTAGGGTTCAATAATCCCCTTTTGGGTTTTAGAAATATTAAAAAATTGAATAAAAAACACAACTACTGAACAATTTTTAACATTTTAGGGTTCGCCATCCCCTTTTGGGTTTTAGAAACATTTAAAAAGAAATTAATAAATGGTACAAGAGGCCCCAAACCGTAAAGCCTAAACCCTAATTACCCTAGGAACCAAACTCTAATTATTAACCGTATTTATTATTTTAGTGTTCATCAATTCCCGATTTAAATTTTAAAAATATTTTTTGTCTTGTGTCACATTTTGTATAGTCTTTCATACTGCTCCTTTGATTCCGGATATCAAGAGATGCAGCAGAAGAAATATCGTATATATATTAATACGGCATTCACATTAACTATCCTTTTGACACGTAACACGAAATGACGTGTTGCTGTAATACGGAAGACGAAATGTAGTGTCCCAGTGGTATATTGGGCCGCGATTATAGTGCGAGGTATTTTAGACAATATTGATTGAAAATGAGATATTTAGGGCCATCACCCTCACCAATACTGATTTTTTTTCAAGCTTTTACATAAAATCAATGATTATAGATTTATTTTTTATAATTTTAAAAAATTGAAAATGTATTCTAAAGAGAATTATATACATTTTTTATTAATTTAATTATTATTTTTTAATATATATATATATATATATATATATATATATAAATTTTAGTCAAAATTCAGTTAAAAAGGTCAAAAGTCGACAAATATTTTGAAACGGAGTTAATACGATTACTATTGTTTTGCTAAACTTACTTATAGGCACTTTGATCGTTACTTAAGATTATTATTTTTAAATTTCTTTTTATAAATGATAGTGTTTATTATATACTTATTAATATACTTATATAAAGGAGAGACGGGGTCATTTATTTGGCGCCTCTCAAATCACCTCATTTTATTTTTCTAATATTTTTAATTTTTTAAAATTAATAATTAGAGAAGATTTTAATTAACTTATATTCTCTTAATACTTCCTCTTAACTCAAATTACATTCTTATTATATTATTCTAAAATTTCTCTACTATATCGATAAACTTTCCTCTTAAATCAAGTTATCAAATTACCATCTTATTATTCTCCTAAAATTTCTCTACTATATCAATAAACTTTCCATTAAACTCAAATTATCATCTTATTATTCTTCTAAAATTTATCTACCATATTATTATTATTTCAAACTTTATTTTCGAGTCAAAAGTTAATTATCTCATTTTCTCTTAAACTTTCTCCTTAACTCAAATTACCATCTCATAATTTACCTAAAATTTCTCTATAAGATTATTATTCAATAAAACTTTCTTTTCAAGTCAAAGTTCTTATCTTAATATTCTTCAAAATTTCAAGTCTTAAAGTATAGTTTAAGAAGGAACTAAATAATCTTATATATATATATATATATATAAGTATAAATTGTTTAGTTTGAAAAAAAAGAGCAATAATTAGCTAGATTTTTCATTAGCGCATGTATTTCAAACTTTATTTTGCATGCTATGATAGTTTTGTCACTATTTATTTTGTTAAGCCTTTAAGTGTATGTTGTTATTTTATTGATTTTATGATTTTAGAATGTTTTATTTATTTTATAATTTTCGAATGTAGCGTTTTACCTAGGAAGAACGGAGGATGTTGTGGATCAGTTAGTTTTATTATAGAAGCTATTTAATTATAAAGGTATTATTTGATATTTAAATTTAAGTAATATATGTTTGTTACTTTCATTAGCACTTGTATTTCAAACTTTATTTTACATATAATGATAGTATTATCACTATTTGTTTTATTAAGTCTTTAAGTTTATTTTATTATTTGATTGGTTTTATAATTTTAGAGTTCTTAATTGATTTTATGATTTAAGAACGCAACCTTTTGTCCGAAAAGAACGGAGGATGCTATGGATCAATTAGTTTTAAAGTTGATTGATTTTATGATTTTAGAACGTAGTCTTTTGTTCGGGAAAGAGGGAGGATACTATAGATCAGTTAGTTTAAGAGGTTCGTTTCATTATTGAAACTATTTAATTATAAAAAGTATTTGATATTTTAATTTAAGTAATTTACTAGCTTAAACCCCGTCCAATGCACGGACATTGTTTATATTGTATAATCTTTTAAATTGAATTTAAATTAAAAAAATTATATCATTAATTTAAATTGAATTGGTTTTACATAATTGATTTTATGTTTTAGTTAAAAAGGATAATTGGTTGGTAATTTATAATTATAATTTTTACTTTATTTTATTAAATAACATTGTTAATGTTATTTTTGCGTTTTTGAATACCGTTCAAAAATTCGTTACTTGAAAACAAGTAAATCGAGTGCGGAAAATAAAGCGGTAAAGAAATAGAGCACGACATAGAGATTTTATCCTGGTTCGGCGTGGCTACTCAGCAAACGGAGTCCACTCACCCCTAGTCCAGTCCCCGAGTTCCTCCCTGAACTCGTGATTTTCTCTACTATAAAGATACTCCTTTACAGTAGGCGGAGAAGCCTTTACAACCACTATGTATTTATCTA
>PHNY01165889.1:1417-14341 GCA_003724115.2 Anethum foeniculum | reverse complement strand
TATTTTTGAAAGAGGTTGCCAAAGATGATATGGAGGAGAGACAAAATAAAAAAATAATATATATATTGACTTGGCAAAATTTGGCAACCTTCTTAGCAACCTCTATTGGAGATGCCCTAAGGTACAAAGCACATACAATATGTAATGTAAAATCAGAGTGAGGAAGGGAGAGAGTTGACAAATGGTGCTAAGAACTGCAAAAACCAAATGAACGTACCCTCTATCTTTTTTCACCACAACCAGATAAAAAACTCATGACTTTTGTGTCAATAACGGTCATTTCAAAACCTAAATATGTAGCTCCTGCTTGTACAAATTTTAAGAGTTCTACGATTATCTGCCCAATGAATTGTACTGCAGAATAACATCTACTAACCCCAAGATACGCAGCAGCTTTAGTTTGATACATAAACATGTAACAGTAGCAGCTTTAGTTTGATAAATAGACATGTAACAGGTCTTACTTTCTTTTGAAATGATATATGTATGTTAACTTGTTACTGTAAGTGTTAACTAGTCTACTTTTAAGGTCTTACTAAAGTAAGTTGATTAAGTTTTGAACTACTCAGTGTACTACTATGTATATCAACTATAAATTTTGACTGATAGATGATTGAGTAGTCAGTAAAAGCGAAATTGATAGTTTCATTTTTACAAGTTACAATAATGATGCTTTTACCTAGCCCCAGCTGCACAGCAGTATAGTAATTCTTTTAATTTTTTTGTTCTCATTTTGATTTTTAATAGAAAGGTAGATGGTCTGGATTGTAAGAAATTTTTCTGTGTATGTATAAAGATTGACCCTCAAAAACCCTACTCTACGTGTGCCTGTGTGCCGAGAACAATTTCTGTGAGTATAATATACTGCAACAATAGTTTACTCATGACCGAACCCCTATTAGAAATACATAATTGAAAAATTTAGAAGTTTGGTAAGTTAAAAATTTTACAATTGCAGAGCTCAGTACTCTGTATATACCAAAAAACATATGAACCTGTCAACCTGATATTGTTAATAATTTATGGTGCGACGTAAACAATTGTGTGCGGTGTGCCTTATTTTTTGTCGTATTTTGATTACAATCGATTTTGTTTTACGTATTCTTGCAATGACAAAAACATAGATATATCACCGATCATATATGCCTGGAGGCTGGAAGGTTGAAAATTTTAAATTAAAGCATCGGATCAAAGAAAATACAAAATCAACCACAGAGAAAAATACTCATAGAGATCAGGCATTAGCTGGGCCTGTTATTATGGCACATGCAGGTAATGTCTTGCTATTGTACTATTGCAAGCAGACACTTAAATATGATTAATGTTATTTTCTTCCGGTCACAAACTTTCCTTAAAATTTTGCAGTTACATCTTGGTTACATTGGCTTCCTAGTCCCAGAACAAAATGCACTGCCTTTTCTTCAAACAGATCTTCATTAAAGAGTGTATTTTAAATTGTTTACTATAACCTAAAACTGTACTGGTTTCTGATTTTCTAGGTTATACATAATACTATAAGCTCTTCCAAACATCAATAAAGTAAATGAAAAGCTAAAAACCTAAAACTTTGCCTAGAGGATTCTTATGCAGCACTACAATTAGATAGCTAGGGTAGATATAAACTCGTATCCAGAACAAAAGATTGTCTGAAATATGATGACAATTTTATACGTACTTTCTTGTTCCTTCCTCATTTACTTCAAACTCCTAGTATGTACTCCTTAGCTCTATCCCCTGCTCTCTAGCTCATCTATAAATAAACACACTTTCATGATGTTTTCCTCCAGGTCTTTCAACTAATAAAAACCCCATGTAGGCACAAATCAAGCAATATCCATATCTACTGATACATGGTATGCATCCATATATAGTCAGTACAAGAATGGACCACTACTTTTTATATGGAAACAACAACATCAACCCTAGTTACAACTATTGTGCTAACAACAATGAAATGCAACATTTGGAGAAGAAAAAGAAGAAGAAAAATGGGAAAAAACAAACTTGTGGTAGCAAAGAGGTGAAGTTATCGACCGATCCACAAAGCGTGGCTGCGAGAGAAAGGAGGCACAGAATCAGTGAAAGATTCAAGATTTTGCAAAGCTTAGTACCTGGTGGATCAAAACTAGACACTGTCTCCATGTTGGAGGAGGCTATTGTCTATATCAAGTTTCTAAAAGCTCAGTTAAGGTGGCTCGTTCATCATAATACTCATCAATCTCATAACATCAGTTCCAATAACAACCATTTGATTATTGATGAGCAACCATCAGCCATTTCTTATGATCTTCCTTGCGATGATTGTGATCCGAAGCAAATCAGTACTCAAGATGATTGCGGATGTTACGTACAAAATGCTAATGGATATGATCATGAAATGGGACAAATTCTTGAGTTTCAAGATTCTTTGTTCCAGATTGAAGGAGCTCAACAAGCTATGCATTTTGATAATGTACCAATGGGGTCTTGGTAAAAGAAATCATTGTAGAGACTTTAAATATCAACCCCCTTTCCCCCCTAAATAGTAGCTATCTAGGTATCATGTAAATTAAGTTGGATTCCCTAGTCTACTTACCAATATTGTCCTGTGCAATGCTATATATTTGATGCAAGTAAACCTATGCCCTGTTAACATATATTATTGTAAAGTTTATTCTTCTTTTCCGTGATATTACATTTATAACTAGTTTGATATCGAAAGTGAAACACAGTGGCTTTAATGCAGCGTTAAACTTAGATGCAAAATAAAATTATGCTAAACTTGGTTCTAAGTATTGAACAAAGTGTTAAGCATGCAGATGAAAAAATGAAGAGACGTGAATGATTAAAAGCTAGCAGCATTTTTGAAACGTGGATAGGAACATTTGGTTCTATTTAGAGCTATTTGGTTCTAAGTTGAAACCATAGATCGGATTTCGAGTTCTGTAACAATATCAAAGGTTGAAGTGTTATAAATTAGCAAAAGTTACATATATTTTAGCTATTAATTGAAAATGTATTTAGATAAATCAAGAACTGCTTAACTCTGCATGATCTGTAATCTGGTCTGAAGGCATGAAAATTATTATTAGTTGTTTGTACTTATATACAATGAGGATATCTGAAAAATTAAAAACAGAAATAATATTATATAGGAGATGTCCTGTTTGAAGAAGAAGAGTAGTAGGGAGAGGAACTATAATTTACCCATGTCGAGTAATGGCACATACATTTTGGATCATGTACGACGTTCTGCCTCCACATGTTTAGTTCTGAGCACCGCAAACAGTACCTTCCTCTAAACACTCCTTCTGCAATTCCATATTCGTGATTTGGGTAAACTGGATTTACTAGACCTTCATCTGGAACTTCATAGCGATCGCATGTTTTTCTGGAATTTTGGAGAATATAATCTGTGAATTTGTCGATATAATCATCCAACCAATGTCCAGTCTTAAAAAACATAAGAGACCCGAGAATAATGGCTGCTCCCAGTCCAAATCCTATACCAGTAAAAATGACTGGCCAATCAAAGGACGAGCTTGAATCAACTGGATGTTCATTTGGTGCTAAGGATAGTCCAGAACATATTCTTTTGAATGGTCTCCCGCACAACCCGTCATTCCCTTTATAAGACCCTTCTTCAAAGGTTGAAAATTGAGATGCAACTGGAATATGTCCCGTGAGTTGATTATATGACAAGTTCAAAAAGGAAAGAAAGGTTAGACTTGTAAGCTCCGCGGGGATCCTTCCACTTAAATTGTTCACTGAGAAATCTAAAGATTCAAGTTGCTTCAAATTTCCTAATGATGCTGGAATCGAGCCTGTAAGCGCATTGTGTGATAAGTTGAGAAGGTAAAGAGTTTTAAGTCTTCCCATTCTTTCTGGTATATTCCCTTCAAACTGGTTGCAAGAGATGTCAATGGAGTTGAAGATTGTTAAAATCTTCACAAGCTCCACGTCTAGCCCTTTGTATGTCACTGCCACAGTGTCCTGATAATAGAAGTTATTAAACTTCAATACCTTATAATTCAGGTGATCGATCTCTACTTGTGCACTGTCTTTGTATCCCAGCATCGCTTTCCAATTCAGAAATGAATTTGGAGGCACCTTGCCTGTAAAGTTATTGGAAGCTATGTCAATGATTTGAAGGTTTGGCCAATGGTTCATTGGATTTACACACCGTATGTGTCCATGGAAGTGGTTAAATCGCAAAACAAGGACTCGCAAGTTGGAAGAGTTTTTCAAGAAACAAGGAAAGGTATCAATGATCTTGTTGTTCCCCAGGTTCAAGACCTCTAACTGAGTACAGTTGGACAGAGATCCTGGAACATTTCCTTCTAAATGGTTTGAACGCAGATCCAAAGTTTTTAAACCACAGTTTTCCACAAATGTTCCATTGATACGTCCAGTAATATTGTTATTTCCAAGATTAAGAACAACAAGTGATTTTCTCTTTTCAAGTAAACATGATGGTATCGCTCCACTTAAAGTATTATTAGACAGATCAAGAACTTGAAGATAAACAGCTTCACATATGGAGTCAGGGATGGTTCCTGTCAATTTGTTGCTTGAAATGGAAAAGAAATAAGCAAAGGTAAGGTTCTTCCAAACATCTGGGGAAATGGAAGAGCTAAAACTATTTTCCGAATAATCCACATATGCAGCAGTTTTAGGCGGTACAGGAATTTTACCAGTTAGCTGATTAGAGTGCAAGTCAAGGACACTTAATCCGGGAATAATGTACGGTGCTTGGAGACTCACCAACTGGTTCCGAGAAAAATTTAAATACATTAGAGCTCCATTGCCGAGATTCCAAATCCAGCTTGGTATTGCCCCGCCAATCTGGTTGTCTGAAAGGTCTAGTACAGTCAATCTTAATTGGTTCTTAAAATTGGGGAAAGATTTCAGCTTGCACGATGCCAATCTAATTTTCCTGAACTGGGGAGATAGAGTCTCGCTTGAACTGTTGGAACTATTTATAATCGACAAATTATTGTATGAAAGATCAAGATTAGTTAAATTTTGAAGCCTGTGCATATGTTGTAATGGCAATGAACCAGTCAATCTATTAGAGGACAGCGAGAGGATGCTCAACCATCTGAGTTCAAACAAGGACATTGGAATAGACCCATTTAAAATGTTGCTACTTAAATCAAGGGTGTCCAACAAAGACCATGAAGCATTGGGAAAATTTGGCAGTAAACCACTAAACTGATTTTGGGAAAGCTGAATCCTTTTCAATGAGTGGAGAGCAAACAACGATGACGGAATTCTACCTGTGAACCCATTGAATCCCAGATCGACATACGTAAGACTGAGAAGTGCTTGAAAGTATGTGGAAGGTATTGTACCTGATAATCTGTTATTGGAAAGATCTAAATAGGCGAGGTTCTTTAAATTCTGTAAAGATGGGATATGGCCACCAAAATTGTTGTATGAGAATTCCAAGTGAACAAGTCTCTTGAGGTTGCCGATTGAATCTGGAATTCTGCCGCTAAAATTGCAATTTGATATCTCAATCCTAGACAGGGATGCCAGGTTACCAATAGACTGCGGTAACATACCTGAAAAATTTGTAAACCCGAGAACCAAGGTATGCAATGATCCATTTTCGGGCATTTCTGGCAAAGAACCTTGCAACTTTTTGTTGTCTGATAAATCTAGAACGTCTAGTGTCGGAATTTCTAGGATCCTTTTTGGAAACATTCCATGCAAATTGCAAGAACTGAGCTGCAAAACTTTTAAATTTCTTAACTTTGCCAAAAAATCCGGAACTGTACCATTGAGATTGTTCTGATCCAAACGTATATGTGAAAGAAGCTGAAGTCTTTCGATTGAAGGATCAATAGGGCCTGAAATACTACTATTTGACAAGCTCAGTACTCTCAAATTAGGCAGTGAAGATGATATTACCCGAGACCAATTGTTTGCCTGAGTTGTCATGTTCACACCATCCAAGTACAATTCAGTAAGATCTTTGAGGTTTTGAACAATCACTTCTAAGTTTGGATTCTCAACTTTTAATGAAGATTTTCCATATGCATAAACACTAGATAGATCAAGAATATTTAACCTTGTCATTCGCGAAAGTCCTTCTGGAATTTGGCCAGAAAATCCGCAATTTGACAAATTCAGATATGTCAGACTAGTGAGATTAAACAAACCTGATGGAATCTCTGTAGCATTAAAGTTGTTATTGGCCAAATTCAGTTTCTGAAGATACTGAAATTTGTATAGAGTACTTGAAATGTTGATTCTGATTGACTCTCCATCTAGTTTTAAGCCAATAACATGACCAGAACTTATATTGCAAGTTACACCTTCCCATTTGCAGCAATCTTCAGTGCTTTTCTTCCAGTTTACAAGCTTTCTTGACACCGATTTATCGAACGTTAAGCCTTCCATTAGATGAAGCAACAAAGATTTTTGATTGTCCAGACATTGGCCTGAAACTGAAGTTATTTCATAGACCAGCATGATTTGGAGTAAGGGCATCAACAAAAGCAAATAACTGAATAAATTTTTCATTGAACAGTACTAGAGATATACTTGATCGTGTAATTTCAATTTTTTAATAAGTTTGATTATTTGGATACTGCAAAATTTAAGCAGTAGGAGTATTATGTAAGGAAGATGAAAATGGTCAGAATATCAACTGTGCTTTTTTTGTACTACTGCAGATCAAGTCTTTCATGGGGCAGCCATAGATGAGAGGGGCCTAATGTATTTATTGAAAAAGACAGATGCATTTTTGACTGCTGTCTCTTTAAATTAATTCTCACTTCTGAAAGTTCTTCAGTCTTCACAAACCATTAAATTCATATGATAATGACCAAGAAGAAATGAGTAGTGCTAGATCCACAAAACTTGGTGCATAAAAAGTTTATAAAATGATATATCACGTTAGTTGTTAAATTTTAATTAAATTATTAATGTGAATGTAGGGGCCTATTCCAATCAATATTTACCACATACTCATTTTGTGAAAAATTTTGTATACAATTTTGTGTACATAGCATTATTGAAAAGAAATAGAATTTTTTAGTCACTACTAATCCAAGGCAATTAAAGCTGTACCTGCCAAGAAGTTTAAGTTACAAACATGTTTGACAAGTTCTCATAAACTAGAGCGTCGCTATCGTATCTTACATGAAGAGAGTTGAGTTGAGTACTTAAATTGATCATACGATCTCAGACATTTCGAAGTACTTTACATAATATATACTCCTTCCGTTATTTTTACAGTTGGTTGTCCTTTTATCTTGAGATAAAAACATTACGATCTGTTGAGAAAATGTAATTGAATATTCAACTAAGATCTAAGATCTGTACCCTCCCTTTTCAAATTAGATGTCCATTTGACTTTTACGTATTGTATTGACTGCATAGTTTTTTTCTATTATTTTTTAAATTTTCTTTTTGTGAATAAAAGTTTAAGATTCAAATTTTTATTTATAACTTTTTTTTAAAAATAATAGATGTAGCTATGTAGTCAATACACCTTAAAAATGAGATATGTAATTTGAAACGGATGAAGTATTTAATATGTGGGACACATTTGAAAACTTAGTTGCCAAATTTTGGTCCGCTATTTAATCATAAAGCACACTCATTCTACCAATTAAAATAAATCAAAATCATAAAATTTAACGTTTAGTTAGGCACCCATTGAAAGACCAAGTAAGATTTCTTATTATGTGCACAGAAACCTTAAACATCTTTTATATTAAGCAGAGTATATTAAATTAAGGTGATTTGTCTATATATCTACATTAATCAAGTATACGAGAATAACTTTTAAAAAAAATTTATAGACAATTCTTTTTTGAAAGAGTAATATTAGATAACTCGAACTGATTTTCAAATTTTTTCTAATGATCTGACAAAACACTTGGGAGTCCAATTTTATTATTAGAAAATTGTTGAACACTTGGAATTCATTTTATGTCCTATTAGGAAATTCACCTACTACCGGTTTTATTATTTAAAAAATATTTGTGGAACAATTTGGCTGGCGAGAAAATTGAAGTTCAGACTATTATTTATGAAAACTGAAATAATAATTCAAAAAATGCATAACAGTCATGATATGCAGAGTATTTTATAAAATATAAATTAATCCACGCGCACCCATCTTATTTTCGAGAAATTGAACTCTATGTTTCGTTAAAAAGCGAGATTGATACTGATTAAACCAAAAGGTTAAGGATGGAAGTGCATGATTTAGTGAAGAATAGACGGGTAATCTGAAATATCATGTATAATTTTGAAACATGAGAATTTTATGCTCTTAAATGATTGAACAAAAATAACTAGACATCATTTCAAAAAAAAAAAAAAAACAAGACATTTTATCAAAGAAAAAAAACTAGACATATAACAACATCACATATTAATACGAACTAATATCAATACAAACTCAAATGAGTGTTAATACTCTTCAATGACTAAATAAATATAACTTGACATATGACAATCTAATATTAATATCAACTAATACTCTGATATCGCTTCTTAACTGAATTTGATATTATATTAAATAATCAGTTTTAATAATCAAGTTTTTCACAGTCTTGCCTATTGGCATGGTCTTTTAGTCTCACTGTTTTTGTTCGTTCATAAATCTCATTTCGCTGTCACAGTTTTTTCAGAGCTATGGCATCTACGAGCAGTATTATTGAAGCAATGAACAATGTTATGTTGGAGGATGAAGAAGATGGGGTGTTAATGTTGAATGAAGCTGAAAAGTCGAATGGAAACGATTCGCCCTCTAGTCTTAATCCAAGATTATGTTTGGTAGGCAAGTTCATCACGGAGGGAGTTGTTGATTTTTCAGCCATGCAGCAGACCTTTGCAGCATTATGGAGACCAGGGAAAGGGGTGTATATCAGGGAGTTGGATGTTAATTTGTTCTTATTTCAATTTTATCATGAGTTGGATGTTCGTAGGGTGCTTGATGGAAGTCCTTGGTCCTTTAATCGTAAGGCCATTATTCTCAAAAGAATAGAGGGTAACAATCCACGCTGTATGAAACTGGATTCTTTGGATCTGTGGGTGCAAATTCATGACCTACCAATAGGTTGTATGTCAGAGAGAATTATCAAAGAGGTTGGGAATTTTGTTGGAACATTCGTTGAATCTTGTACTAAGAATTTTGACAGAGAATGGAAAGAGTATATGAGGGTAAGGGTTAGCATTAATCTGTCAAAACCATTGAAAAGGAGAATGAAAATTAGAAAAAGTGGAGATGAATGGCAGTGGATTGTTTTTAAATATGAAAATGTGCCTACGTTTTGCTTCATCTGTGGTCTAATAGGGCATTCAAAAAAGTTTTGTGGACGCTTATTTGACACTCCGGAGAATGAGATAGTAAAATCATATGGGGCATGGATGAGAGCTCCGTTCAGACGTCAACATAAGTTAATCGGTGCCAAGTGGCTGCGTACCGGAAATGATGATGGTGACTGGAAGGAGGAAGCGAAATCAGGGGAGGGTCAACGTAATCCGTTTGCAATAGGTGGGTTGGGAGGAGAGAATTTCAGGGCAAAAAATCAGGAAGTTAGTGATAATAGATATGTGAAGGGTGTAAACAAATTTTCAAAATGTGGCTAAAGGCACTATTTCTGGTGATTCAAAACAAACTGAGTTTCCTGATATACCCAGTCAAAGGACTTTCAATAAAAAAGGAATATCAATTGTGGAGAATAAAAAGCGTAGAACCGATAGTAGTGGGCTGGGTAATGATGTTGAAATGGGCTTAAACACTGAATTGCATATGGACTCGGACGTGGAGGAAATAATGGATGAGGAAAATAATGCGGGCTTAGGCCCAAAGGAGAATTCAATTCCAAAAAACGTGCTGAAGGAGGGTTCCGTAACCGGAGCTCGCCTAGAATTATGAGTACTATAAGTTGGAATTGCCTCGGGCTTGGGACCCCTTGGGCCGTTCAATTCCTTAAGGAGATTGTTCTCCAAAACAAGCCCAGTTTCGTATTTTTATGCGAGATTTTATGTAAAAAGAATAAGGTGGATAGTGTTAGAAGGTTATTACGTTTTGAGGGTATGATTACAGTGGAGGCTCAAGGTCACAGTGGTGGGATTGCTTTTCTATGGAGGAATAAGGACGAAGTTTTACTAAATTCTTTTAGTAAGAATCACATTGATGTAGATATTTCAATTCAAGGTTGGTAGAAGTTCAGGTTAACGGGGGTGTATGGAGAGCCGGATCGTGCGAAGAGAAGGGATACTTGGCAACTTATTAGATCGCTATCTGTAGTATCTGGTTTACCTTGGGTCCTAATTGGAGATATGAATAATGTCTTAAGTCAGGAGGATAAAAGAGGAGGAAGACGCTACTCGACATGGTTGTTACAAGGATTCCATGATGTGTTGGATGATTGTCTTTTGGTGGATATGGAGTTACTGGGATATCCTTATACATGGGAACGTGGTACTGATAAGTGGATTGAAATTCGGTTGGATATAGCGATTGCAAGTACAAGCTTTCTGAGTCACTTTCAAGGAGCTAAATTAACGAATCTGGAAGTATCCACGTCTGACCATTGTCCGTTATTTTTAGAGCCAGTTATCACTCCAGTTAAAGCTCATTACAATATGAAATTCAGATTTGAAAATGCATGGTTACGTGAGCCTATGTGTCATCAAATTGTTGAGGATACGTGGAGGAATACTCGGGATAAAACCTGGCAGGAAAAGCTTAAAATATGTTCTGACTTGTTGTGGAGCTGGGGAAGGGAGATCACAAGCTGCTTTAGAGATCGTATTCAGAGGAGCAAAGGGATAATCAGATTGCTAAAGGGGAGAAGGGACGAGAATTCTGTGAGAAAGTATCAAGAGGAGTGCAAAAGGTTGTCTGAAATCTATGTGCAACAAGAACATTTTTGGAAGCAAAGGGGCAAGCAGCTTTGGTTAAGTGAAGGTGACCAGAATACAAAGTATTTTCACACCTCAACAAAGGCTAGGAGGAAGAATAATCAAATTACGTATCTGAAAAATGATGAAGGTTTAGAAGTGGGGTGGGGTTCAGGTATGGAAGAAACAATGATACACTACTTCTCAACTCTGTTTAAGGCCTCGGAAATGGAATGACAAGGAATTATAAATTGTGTTCAAAGCAAAGTTATAAGGGAGCAAAATATGGAGTTGATTCGGCCTGTGCAAGATGAGGAAGTGAAAATAGCTCTTTTTCATATGCATCCAGAGAAGTCACCTGGGCCGGATGGAATGAGCCCAGGTTTCTATTAGAAATACTGGAGTACAGTAGGTGCGGATATAGTTCAAATGATGAGGCAATTCTTTGAAACAGGGAAGTTTGAGGAGCATTTGACGGACACTAATATTGTATTAATTCTTAAAAAGAAATGCCCAGTGTTCATGACTGATTTAAGGCCAATTTCTCTTTGCAGTGTAGTGTATAAGATCATCTCGAAGGTTCTCGCGAACAGGCTCAAGGAGGTAATTGATAGGGTGATCTCGGAAACTCAAAGCGCTTTCATACCGGGGAGATAAATAACTGATAATATAATGATTGCTTACGAGATTATGCATTATTTAAAGAGGAAGGATAAAGGTAAGAAGGGTTGGATGGCCCTAAAGCTTGATATGAGTAAGGCCTATGATCGTGTCGAATGGGGTTTCCTTAGAGCAATGTTGACTAAGTTGGGTTTCGAAGACAAAATAACCAACTTGTTTATGGCTTGTGTGATGTCTTCTAGATATCGAATCTCCCACGCAGGTAGAGAATTTGGTTCTATAATTCCTGAGCGTGGAATTAGGCAGGGTGACCCCCTGTCGTCATATCTATTTCTTATTTGTACGGAGGGATTTACTACTTTAATTCAAGACTATGAGAGACATGGTTTTCTTCAGGGGTTAAAGTTGCAAGGAGAGCTCCTTCTTTATCGCATTTATTTTTTGCGGATGACAACTATATCTTTTGCCAAGCAAATACGATAAATGCAGATCATGTGGTGAATATGCTGAATGTTTTTGAGAAAGCCTCGGGACAGAAGGTTAACATACAGAAGTCGTCTGTCTTCTTTAGTAGGAACATTTCTGGGTAGCAAAGCAAGACGTCTGTAATGTATTACAGTTCCCAGAAGCTGATGACAATACTTTGTATTTGGGCTTACCAAATTTTATTAGGAGGAAGAAAAATGTCATCATGGGATATCTGAAGGATAGGCTTCAAAGTCGAGTGGAAGGATGGGATAAACAATTTCTTTCCAAAGGAGCTAAGGAAATTCTTCTAAAAACTGTAGCTCAAGCAATTCCAACGTATGCAATGGGTGTTTTTCTGCTTCCTATGGAATTATGTAAGGATTTAGAAAGAATTATGTGTCGATACTGGTGGAAAAATGGTGCGGAGAGAGATCGTGGCATCCATTGGTTAAGTTGGGAAAGAATGACAAAAAGAAAATCTGAAGGGGGGATGGGTTTTCAAAATTTACATGAATTTAATTTGGCCATGGTTGGGAAGCAATGATGGAGGCTAATGGTGCATCATGAAAGTCTAGTTGCAAGAATTTATAAAGCACGATACTACCCTAATGAATCGTTTCTATCAGCAATTTTGGGATGCAATCCCAGTTACATATGGCGCAGTGTTATTGCAGCTCAGGAGTTGATTAAGAACGGTGCAGCGCGATTTGTTGGAAATGGGAGATCAGTGTATATTCTGGGTGAGCCATGGTTACCTTGCAATGATGATCCTTTCATTCATTCAGAACACGAAGGATTGCAAAATCAAATGGTGGACTCTCTATTTAGCTTGGAGGTGGACGGGTGGGATATGGATATTCTGAATGACATGTTTGATCAAAGGGAGGTACAACTAATAGAATTGATTCCTGTTCGACAGCAAGAAAATGATGGATGGTACTGGAAGTATGAGAAAATGGGTCAATATTCGGTTAAGAGTGT
>PHNY01165846.1:1870-13293 GCA_003724115.2 Anethum foeniculum | reverse complement strand
CATTTTAGGGAACCATGTTTCTAACTTGTTTCCTTTGATCCTAACTAGCTTAGTTGACTCCTAACCTTGGTAGTTTTCATGGAATTGCATGGCTAGCATGTCTACTTCACTTATTTATTTTTCAACTCATGCATTTCATCCAATTTCCTTACGTAAGTTCGATAGTTTTCCGAAAACGTTTCGTAGTACATTCCTTGTTAAGGCAATCCTCTTTCATTGCTAGTGTTTGAACTTAAATATAAATATGGAATCTTAATCCTTAAAATTCCCTTGGCGTAGTATCGTTCTCGTATTCCTTTATATCTCATAATTTTCAAAACAATTAGTAAAAGGTAAAATCTTTGAATTTTGACAACTTTTGCATTCACTTATTTCCTTAGTACGATAACCTTACATCCTCGGAACTTCAAAACTCCAACACTTATATATGGTGAGCTACAAGGCCTTACATGCATCCGTAGAATCACTATTTATCAAGGTTTTAATAATTACCAAAAATTAGGTTTATTACATTGAGAAAGCTGGCCCGATAGTTACCTTTGGAGATGACAACAAAGAATGTACTACTGGATATGGCAATTTGGAAATTGGGAATGTCATCATTGAAAACATCTATATTGTGGAAGGATTAAAGCACAATCTTCAAAATATCAGTCAATTTTGTGATAAGGGTTACAATGTTGATTTTAGAATGCAAAGGTGTTTGATCTCAAACAGGAAAGATGAGAAGCTTGCTTTGCACGGAGTGAGAAAAGGTAATTTGTTCGTAACTGACTTGAGTTCATCCTGTGATGGAGAAATGAGGTATATCTACAGCAAAGTGTCATCAGAACTGAGTTGTCTATGCACAAGAAGCTTTCACACTTGGATTTCAAGACAATGAACTCTTTGGTAAAGAGGGAGTTGGTGAGAGGACTACCACAGATGGAATTCTGTCAAGAAGGACTTTGTGAAGCATGTGAAAAGGGGAAGTCAAAGAAAGTATCACACAGAAGCAAGGAAATGACAAGTATCACTAAACCTCTTCAGTTAATCCACACGGATTTATTTGGTCCAATCAATGTTTAGTCAGTATCAAGGAAAAGATATGCTTTAGTGATTGTCGATGACTCCTCCAAGTACACGTGGGTGTTATTCTTACATTCAAAGGATGAAGCACCACAAGTTATCTATTGATCACATAAAGAAGATTGAATTGGAAGCTGATTTGCCTGTACATAAGATCAGATCAGACAATGGAACTGAATTCAGGAATGTAGTTCTGAATGAATTTTGTACTGAAAAAAGGCATCTCGAGACAGTATTCAGCACCTAGGACTCCATAACAAAATGGAGTGTTTGAAAGGAAGAATCGTACTTTGGTTGAAGCTGTAAGGACTATGCTTAGTGAATCAAAACTTCCTACCTATTTCTGGGCTGAAGCAGTCAACGCAACTTGCTATACTAAGAATCGTACCCTGATTAAGAAATAACATGAAAAGACTCCATATGAGATAATGGCTAACAAGATACCATCACTGAAATACTTTCATATGTTTGGAGCAAAATGCTTTGTACTTAAAGATGGAAATGAGCATCTGGGAAAGTTTGATGCTAAAGCTGATGAAAGCATATTTCTTGGCTATTCTCTGGAATCTAATGCATACAGGGTTTATGTGATTGCTAATCAGAAGGTGATTGAAAGCTTTAATGTAATGTTCGATGACACCAAACATGCAAGCCTGCAAAAGGAAAAGGATTCCGAATCTCTGGAATTTAAAAATCTTTCAGACTATCCTTTGGATAAAGAAGAACCTAAGGTTGCTCCTATTATTAATGTCAATGATAATGACAATGATTCTGGTCCAAGTGGTGATGGTGGTGGTAATTCAGATCAGATAGATAGTGCTACGGGATCCACTGAACAAAGAACAGAATCTACAAGTCATGGGGGCAGCAACTCAGGGGGAGTAGGAGAAGGGTCTACTATTCACACTCAACATAATGTTGAACAAGGGGAAACATCAAGATCATATCTCCCTAGACAAAGGGTTTGGAACAAAGACCATCATTTTGAATTGATCATTGAAGATCCTGACACATGAGTGAGAACTAGAAGGGCCATACAGAATAATGTCACTTTTCATGGTTTCTTTCTTGAATGGAGCCTAATAAAGTGGATGAGGCACTTGAAGATCCATATTGGGTTATTTCTATGCAAGAAGAACTCAATCAGTTTGATAGGCAGAAAGTTTGGAAGCTGGTACCCAAATCTAAAGGAAAATATGTTATTGGCACTAAATGGGTATTCGAAAACAAACTAGATGAAGATGGCATTGTAACGAGTAACAAGGCCAGACTAGTTGCTAAAGGTTATTCTCAGGAAGAAGGAATAGATTATGATGAAACATATGCACCAGTAGCTAGACTTGAAGCCATCAGGATGTTTCTGGCATTTGCTGCATATTTAGATTTCAAAGTTTATCTAATGGATGTGAATAGTGCATTCCTGAATGGAAAGATGGAAGAAAAAGCATATGTATAACAACCTCCATGTTTTAAAAATCCTAATCTGGTGGATTTTGTGTATCTTCAATTCAAAACTCTCTATGGACTCAAGCAAGCACCAAGGACATGGTATGACACACTCTCAGAATTCTTACTTGAAAATGGTTTCACTAGAGGTGTTATAGAAAAAACTCTTTTTCATAAAATGCATAAGTCTGATATGATATTAGTTCAAGTTTATGTTGACGATATTATATTTGGTTCTACTAATGATGATCTTTGCAAGAGATTTTCTAAGCTAATGCAAAGTAAGTATGAAATGAGCATGATGGGAGAGCTGAACTTCTTCCTAGGATTACAAGTGAATAAAAGGAAAGATAGAATATTCATTAGTCAATCCAAGTACATCAAAGATCTTCTCAAGAAGTATCATCTGGAAGATTCAATTCCAGCTAAAACTCCAATGCCAACTGCCACTAAGCTTGATCAGGACAAAACTGGTAAGAAAGCTGACATCACAAGCTATAGAGGTATGATAGGCTTATTATTATATCTTACTTCAAGTAGGCCAAATATTATGTTTGCAACATGCTTACGTGCTAGGTTTTAGGCTGACCCTAAAGAATCTCATCTTATAGCTGTTAAAAGAATTTTTTGGTATCTTAAGGGGACACCAAATCTTGGTATTTAGTACCCTAAAGGTACAGGGTTTGACCTTGTTGGCTATACAGACTCAAATTTTGCAGGTTGTAAGATTGATCAGATAAGTACTTCAAGAAGTTGTCAATTTCTTGGAAAAAGATTGGTGTCCTGGCATAGCAAGAAGCAGCACTCAGTATCCACTTCAATTGCTGAAGCTGAATATATAGTTGCTGGAAGCTATTGTGCTCAGATCTTGTGGATAAGGAACCAACTCCGAGACTATGGACTATTGATGTCAAAGATTCCAATATTCTGTGACAACACAAGTGCCATAGCAATCTTCAATAACCTGGTTCAGCACTCGAGAACAAAACATATTGATATTAGGTATCATTTTATTAGAAAGCATGTCACAAATGGTATTGTGAAATTACATTTTGTACTCACAGAGGAACAAATTGCAGACATCTTCACTAAACCACTTGATGAATCCACTTTCTCTAAGTTGGTTGGTGAATTTGGGAATCTAAATCTTTCTAATTAGTCAATTAGAAGTCAATCACTACAAGTTGTTCCTAATAAAATCACTTGTCGATAAATTTCAATATTTTTAGGACTCTTGAATTTATTTACCAAGATTTAATTCTTGTAAAACAAATATTTATGTGCTTTTACTTAATTGAGAAATATTTAAGCACATAAATATTCTCATTTTATTTGAAAGTAATTTAACTAAAGAAAATAAGCATTATCATTTAATTTCTGGAAGTTAAATTATAAGTAAAATAAAAAAAACATAATTTTATTTATTAATTGTGATATTATCAATTTAATGATAATTATTGTGATTTTATGAATAAAATTGTGGTATCATGATTTTAGTGGATTTATAAATCATTCAATATTTAAAGCATTCACTAAAACTAAAATTATTGCAACATAAATAAACTCTAATAATTTATTAACATGTATCATTTAATGATAAATCTGTTGATAATTTATGGTAATTTATTTGTGATTATTTATTATTTACTCAAAAATTCATTTTGGAAATAACATTTAAATGTTATTTGTTTATTTCCAAAAATTAATTAGAGTAATTAATATAATTTTTGGTGTTTATAGATATTTTTTAAAGTAACCTAAGGGTACCGCAGGCGCAACATGGACCCTGGTGGCGCCACCTTATGTATGTCACTTAGAAACTTTCTAAGTTGACTACAGTACACATGAGGCGCAATCACAACTTCTAGCGCCAGCTGTGTTACAGTGAACGCAACATTACTGCCTTGGTACTTGGAATATTCTAAGCCATACACAAGTTGCCCTCCAGGCGCAACTTGTGACTTAGAAAATATTCTAAAAGTACAAGCATGTGCTGGCGCCACCTGTACACCACTGTAGGCACAACATCCTGCTTAGATTTAATTCTAAGTAGCCTACACCACTGTAGGCGCAACTAAGTCAGACTTAGTTGATTTTTTTTACAGTCAGCACAACACCCTTATCACTTAATCAATTTATTTGCTGATATACATAGAGACATACAGGCGCAACAGGTGATTTGGAAAGAATTTTTTTCTTGCTGAATTCATACTAAAACTTGTCAAATTTTTATTTGATTCCAGATTCTTGAAGCCCATTGCTAGATCTTCATTTTGATACCAGTTTCATCAGTTTTCATTATTATTTGAAATCAAAATAGGATTCGAGCTTTAAGTTTCATAAGGCCTTGTTTGGTTTTGATTATAGATTAAAATTTACTTTATTTATCTTAAGTTGTGGTTCGAATTAAGTGTTTTTGGCTTTTAAAATCTTTACTTAATTTTTTTGTGTGTGTAAAGTTAAATATAATTTGTGATTTAAATCTTAAATTAATCTTCTATTTTTTAATTAAAATAGAAGATGTATTTTTTCCTCTTACCCTAATATTCTCTCTGAGTAGCCGCCCGCTCTAATATTCTCTAAGGGGCTTTCATTGGTTTTCACCGGTGAGAAGCCCCAATCATTTCTTGTTTTTTGTTTTTTTTGATTAATCTCTTGTTTCCTTTAATAAGTTCCCAATTTATTTGGGTTTTGTTTAGTCTCTCCTTGTGAGAGTTTGATTTTATTTTGGTGTGTTTTGGTGTTCTTCATGTCTGGGATTATAGATCTGCGGGATTTTCAAGGTTTTGATTTAGTGATAAAGGTTATTATGGTGTTGCATCTACGATCGTTTGGTTGCCTCTCCAAGATGGAAGGATTTAAAAGCGATATTGCGCAACTTCAATTGTGTTTGTAGATGCCATAAGGCTTTTCATTATTGAATTGATTATCCTTTTTTTTTTTAAAAAAAAAGTGGCAAATAATTTTGAGATTAAAAAA
This sequence comes from Anethum foeniculum, assembly GCA_003724115.2. Classification (NCBI taxonomy): domain Eukaryota; kingdom Viridiplantae; phylum Streptophyta; class Magnoliopsida; order Apiales; family Apiaceae; genus Anethum; species Anethum foeniculum. The sequence continues at coordinate 7,800 of PHNY01165846.1, read as the reverse complement.
ATGAATTATATTTCTATTTTAGAAAATGATCCCGAGCAAAATGGTATTTTTACAAAATGGATCCGTTTTCTAAACGAACATTCAATTGTCAATTATGCTTTAACTACTAACAATAAATTGAATGTTGAGCTTCTTAGATATGTTCACACTACAGCTACAGACTCTTCTGAAGGTAACCAGCTAGGGTTTGAATTCTCAGTTGCTGATCAAACTATCAGAATCACAGAGGATGATATTAATGAGTATCTACATATTCCTCATGACAATTTTGATCAAATTCCTGGCAAATTGGAACTTCAAAACTTCTATTGGGCTTTCAATTGCACTCAGGAAAATGGAAGAGTACCAGGAAAGCTGTACAAGCACCATCTATCCAAGGAATGGAATATGTTCTACAATATTATTTCTCACACACTATCTCCTAAGATCAGTGGATTCTATTGAATTACTTGGTTCAATCAAGTGGTGGGGATGGTTGTAGCTGAAAACTTAAGGATCAACTTTGGCTATTTAATCATGGAAGAAATATCGGAAAACCAGTCCATGGGCCAGAGTTTCTGCTTATATCCAAGGTTTCTACAGATTGTTCTGAATGGAAGACTCTATGACGACCAGAAAACACTATTGTCAGCGTCTAAACTGATTGATCTAACAATTCTGACCAGCGAGATAGTGAAAGGACTTATCAAATATAGAGATTATCCAAATAACAACAGGAATAGAGATCATGTAACTCTAACTGATTTCATTAGAAATTTCTTTGGCCCTATTGTTGTTCCACATGTACAAGTACCAGTGGAACATGAAGCAGAACACAATCCAGAACATATAGTGCAAGTACCAGAAGCTAAACAAGCTCAAGGTGGACAAGAGAATGCTCCACAACTTCAGGAGCAAATGGCTGAGCATACCACTGAAGCTGTTCTTCCTGCCCCTGTTACTAAATCTGAGCCTCAACAACAAGATGAAAATGTATATAGGCCAGATTTCTCACTGTTCAGGCCATCAGGTATGAATGCTTCTACTAATACTGGTACGTATGATAATGTTTCAGATTTGCTCGACATCAGCTCATTTAAGTTTGATCACACACACGCAAAATTCTCGATGAGAAAGTTAGCATTCGTGGTAATGAATTTGGTATGCCACCAATTCATGACCAGCCACTAAAGCCAAACACTCAAACAGAACTACCTTCAAACCAACCCCTGAAGCGTGAGGAACCAATGTTATCCGAGATAGTAACTGCTACCAGTGTAGCAAATAAGGAGATTGATATGAGTGAACTCGTAGCTCTGCCTCCTCTGAAGAAAAGTCGAATCCAAATTGAGGCAACTACTGACCACCATACATCTTCTAAAAAATATGTATTGGCTGAAATGGCACAGAAACAGTCCCTAGGTTCATCTTCCCAACAAGATGAATCTATTAAAATTCGCTAGTCGACCATGGCATCTGAAAGAGTATCACCACCTCAACAAATAGTGAGGTTGCACACACTCAAAAAGAATTGACGGAAGAAAAAGGTTCAACCATATTAAGGTTAGAATCTTCTGAAATTGCTCCTTCAAATGACAACTTGCCTTCACAGGTGTTAAGAGAAGGTGCTGTTGTCACTGCTATTCATAGTACAACACCTACCTCCCCAGGATTAATAAGCCTGGATGCATCTGCGGATAGGGGATCTGACATAGGTGCAGATCAGCAACCCACTGGTAATGTGAACCTAAGGGGAAAATGTCTTCACAGACATATGAGAGAACTGAAGAACAAAATCCAAACATGACAGCTTCAGTTACTCTCATAGAGATTCAATATCTGAAAGAATCATCCAAGGATGATAGGGAACTTGTCTAGAACAAGGATGGGGATTTGCGAACTCCAATTGCATCACCAGTAGTGACCTCCTTAAGGATGGCTACAGTGATTTTCTCTACAGGTACCTCTGAAGCTAGGAGCTATGAGAGGAGTGAAACAGAAACCGTTAGGTTGAGTGACACCCCTGTCCCTAAACCGAGTGAAAGAGTGCAGAGTGAAACACAGCGCGAGCCCCTAAGTGAGACACCTACCATCCCAAATACACCATAAATTGATTTATCCAATTATGTTCTTACATCAGATCTAGAAGCAATTCAAGGAAGTGATAGTAGAAAAAGATCGTAAATTCAAGGAGGAATTAGCTATCAAAGAGGCTAATATTGAAAGTTTACATAGGAAGCTAGCTATGGCTGAGCAGGAGCTGGGAACTATGAGGACAATCATTAATGATGTATTGACTCAAATCAATACAAATACTGCCATACTTGAAGCTAGATTAATCATTGTTGAAGTCGAGCTAGAGCTACATCACCTCTAGCTCCAATTCAGGAGGATAACCCAACTGAGGGGGAGATAAGGAGGAAAACTAAAGAAAAAACAAAGGGCAAGGCTAAGATAATGAGGCAACTGAGTCAAGGGCCACAGTGGTTCCAGTTCCTGAAGAACCAAAAGTTGAGCAATCAAAGTCAGTGGAAGTGGAAGCTACAGTTATAACTCTTGTATTCTCATTCACAGATCCACCGGAGGATATTCCTATGGGAGGACATGAAGAAGATATAAGGGAAGAAAAAACTGTAGATAGGGGGTGGAAGTGCAAGTTGAGGAGCTTCTGGATCTCAAAATATCACAAGCTATTCCTGAAGAAGTAGAAGAAGGTTAAATTGTGGAGAATCCTAGATATGAAAATCCTTTTGATGAGCTGTTTGATGAAGAAGAAGAGTTTGCTAACGAGGATGCCTTCTCTAATAATTATTTATATGCCCGGATCAATGAGATCATCAACAACAACTTCATTGAAGCTCAAGAGCACATTTCCAGACAGAGGTTGAGGTTTAGAAGGGCCAAGGAGAGGAAAGCTAGAAAAGCCAGGGAGAGTGACATTAGAAGTCAAATTGGTCCAGAGTAGGATTCAAGCAGAAGAAGTTTTAAAGGAACTGAATTCAACCTAGACAAAAATGATGATTGAGAAGTAATGGACGCCATAAGGGAATACAGAAATCTTTATCCAAATATTCATGAATTCTACCACAAACTGGATGAAACGGTCATAATTATTTATGCTAGTGCCTTGAAGTCAGGATGGTTGATGTATGTGACCATTAAAGATATTGGAGCAAAGAGGTTGTCTTCCAGGATGTTTAAAAAGATGAATATTGTTGAGCTGTTCATCCTCAAAAGAAAGGTCATCTCCACTAGACACAAAATCAATGAGCTGCTAAGAGAATTCATTGTGTCATATCTCAAGAAATACACCCCCGAGGCCTTTCAAGTACCTAGAGTTATTAAGTACTACCACAGTGAGAGACTACAGAATATGACACTCTCAGAACAACATCTAGAAGGTACGAGATACACTTGATTGGCCTACATTGAAAGTCATCTCAGACATAAGGGTGAGAGAAGGAGAGATGAAGACATGATAGCAACTGAACATCTATATGCTTTCAGACTCAGTCATCAGATGACTATTGATGAGAAGACAATGAGAAAGACCACTCGAGCTTATAATTATCCAGTATGGTTGGAGGGACCAGATGACACACAGATTCCTGAGATACAAGCTATTAAAGATTCCGAGCCTTGTACATGTGTTGAAGATTGAGAAAGGAAGTACATAATTTACAATCCTACCACATAGGTAACTTCCAAGATCCCAATCTCTACATTTGATCAAAGCTCTTCTCATGCTATCCTGGAAGTTCTGGGAAGAGTTAAGTTTTCTACCAACAAGAAAGATAAACTTGCTTTGCAGCCGATAGGTGACAAATTGAAGTTTAGACTAGAATTTGAGAAGGTCAACAACACCAAGAGAGTGCAAGACTATCCAAGAAGGATAATTGTCTTTGTTTTAGCAAATAAATCATCTCTGTTGTTTCAAGTAGTGAAGAATTTGGAAAATCTAGTCAATCTCAAGATGTTACTGAAGCAATTGGAAGATCCTGAACCCAAAAACTTACTGGAGTATGAAGCTAGAGACTTTGTCAAGCTTAGGATCTCTAAATTAGAGTTGATGCATGAGAAAGAGAAGCACGACAGATATTCAGAACAAACAAAGCCATCAAATCAAAGGAAAGCTACAACTCAAGACAAGAAACAGAAGAAGACAAGAATCAAGAAGACATAGATTATATGTTCAGGCTAGAGGAACACTTCTTGTTTTTGTACTTTCATTCAAAGAAATCCGGAATTGTAATATGTAATCCAGAATGTATTTAATATTATTTCCAGCTTTTAGTACTTTACTTTTTCTTTATTTTCAGTTGAGTTATCCTCTAGGGATTTGCTTGTCGAACTCTAACAATCAAATATGGGGAGATTGTAAAGCATAATGTAACGTAATAAGTAATAGCTGTAATATAACTCAACAAGGAAAAGAAACAGGTAAATTATATTACACTATGAAGCACATGAATCCAGAAGATTGAAGACAGGATAAATACAAAGAATCAAAACATGATCCTAAAGATTGAAGTCTACAACAGAGTCACGGAAAGAAGTTCATTAACATGTTCAAGCCTTCATGAAGAAATAAAGATCAGAAGACCTTTAGTCAAAAGGAATTGTAATGGTTTGAGTATTCAAGATCACAGGTGATAGAGTATATATTTATATATAGTTTATAGGATTTTATTCCTCGTATTTATTATATTTTGCATTTTGATATTCTCATAATTCTTACATTTTTCCATGCTTATTTATTGCTATTCTCGTATTTAATAAATTAATTGTTTGCGTTTGTAGGTATTTTGTACATATTGAAGAAATAAAGAAAAGAATAAAGAAAAACGAGGAAGGGCAAAAGAGGACAGAGTAAAAAGAAAAAGAGAAAAGAAAAGGGAAAGATGAAGCTTCTTGGAAAAGGCTTGGTTGAAATGGAAGGCCATGATTAAAACAACACAACAAGAAATGTATAGCTAGGTATTAGCCAAGCCACCCTAAAACCTTATTTTTTCCCTATAAATAAACCCTTTTATCTCCTTGTAATTCACACCCCCTAGGCTAGGACCCTAGGTTGGACTATCTTAGTTCATTTTCATTTTTCTTGTTTTAACTTTCTTTCATTTTGTAAATCCATCCCTAAGCTAGAACCCCAGGGTGGAATAGATTAGCTTACTTTATTGTTCTTGTTTACCCATCCCTAGGCTAGAACCCTAGGGGGGATTCAATTTCTTGTTCTTGTTTAAACTCACTTTAATTTTATGCAAGTTTTGTCTTTCAATTCCCTTTCTCTTGTTTTTATTTTCAAGTTTAGATTTACTTTTGTTTCTTGGCACATGAACTTTCGTAAATCCAAAAGGAGGATCAATAGTATAAGACTACCCCTTATTGGTGAAAGGATGCCTTGATTTTACTTTATTACATTGTTCTTGATTTTTTTTAGTTAATTTTAGTGGTAGATATAATTTTTGAGCATTGTAGTTTAATGAGTTTGGTAGATTAGTTTATTTTAATGTTGGGTGTGTGAGTTAGTGTAGAATTTAATTTTGTGCAAGTGGGTGGGTGTGGGTTTGTTATGTAATTTCCTAGATCTAGTGTTCTTGTTTGATTTAGTTGTTGTTTTGATTTGTGTGTTTTTGATGTGTTAGTGGGTATGTTAGTTTTAAGTTGATTATTTCAAGTTGATATTTATAAATTTCACTTTTGTTTTTAGATTTAGTGATTGTTCTTGATCTTAGTGTCTTTTGATTTTTCCGAAGTTCTTATCTTTTTCCGGCCAAATTCCGGCATAAAATTTATTTATGTCGGGGCTTGGTTTTGGTTGTTTAAATAAATTTTATTTTATTTGCTGCATAATTTTCAAGCTTTTAGTAGATTTATTATCCTTTAATTTTTGCATATTTAAATAATTTAGTGTCACAAGTCCAATTGTTTTAGTTGTTTTTATATTGCTG
>PHNY01165796.1:358-12163 GCA_003724115.2 Anethum foeniculum | reverse complement strand
TAACAAACACACCAGTCTTAATGCATTATTATTGTCCCTTAATAATAATACTTGACTAGGGATCTTTAGGAATATCGATACTATTCTCATAATCTCATTTCTAAGTCACATACTTAGAGATGTAGAATGCATATCATATTCCAAGGACATTTATTAATCTTATAATTAATATCGCAGTAAATTAAGATTGAATAAATTATAAATGAATAAACGATAGAACATTAATATTAATAATCCAAATGTCTTACATCAAAAACATAATAGTGTTGTCTCTAGGGCACAAATACTAACAAGTACGACATCCAAAATACCAATAATTAAGCCTAATACGACTTCCAAAATACCAATAAGTAAGTCTAATAAGTAAGTCTAGGGATATGAGACGATCTTCAAATTTTACAAACCGGATTCTTCCTCAGATTAGCTTGTGTTCCCTCCTTTTTGCCTCAATATTCTCCTTAGTGGTTGTGGTCCCCTGGCCTTGACTATTAGTCTTCTGTGGTTGAATTTGAAGTTTAATTCTTCCTACACTTGCTCTTGCAGGCTTCTTATTCAATAAACCACCCTGGCTCCCTTCAACCATGCTTTCCTTAGGGGCTTGAGATCCCCCTCTACTGGCACTCTTTGGGCCACCTTGTGTGCCTTGTGCATCTGCATCTCCGGTATGAGTACCTGCATTGGATGCTTTGGATGCTCCTCCAGTACTTTTTCTGGGGATACCAACATGAGCACCTGCATTGGATGTTCTATCTCCACCATTTCTAGCATTCTGATTTTTCGTTCCTCCATCACGACTCTCATTGGCACCAGCATCTGCTGCCTTCTTCTATAGGGCATTAGTCCTCATCTTGAATTGATTTTCACATCCATTTGCTCTTTCAGTCATCTGTATCATGAATTTTTGCTACAAGTTACTAATTAGAAATATTTACAGAGACAATTAAGTAAGGGATGTAATGCATTCTTACCCTAACTGTGCAAGTCCTTGCATTGTGACTGTATTCAATATAGTAGCTGCACTTAACCTTTGTGTTTTGTCTTTTGTGTCTTGTTGGAATCGTACCAACAACATCACTTCTTTTGTTTTTTTTTTAGGTCTGCCTATCTGAGGCTTAACCTGAGGAGGTAAAGGCTTGAAGAAACTTGTTTCCTCCCACACTTCTTCCCCACAGATAGACTCCACAATGTGTAGGTAACATGTTAGAAACATGTCTTTACTATATGATTGATGAATAAAGGGCTCAAAAGCTTTCTTACTCCAGAAAATGTAGGCACAAGCATGGTAACATGGGATGCCAGATGGATCCCACTTCTTGCAGGCACATCTATTGTTAAATAATATATGTTGTGGTATAAGATCCTGTTGGGGCCTTCCTCTGACACCTTAAGATTTTAGAGCAACTGGTTACTTAACATGGTATCAGAGCCCGGTTTCGGGAGGGACTCAGGTTCGAGTCCTCCCACCCCCATTTATTTAATTTAAATATTTGTTATTGGTATTGATATTGGTATTGGTATAGTATTGGTATTGGTTATATTTGTTGTTGTCAATCGTAGCGAAAAGTGTCGTACAATTGATGGGAGTGTTAAATAATATATGTTGTGGTATAAGATCCTGTTGGGGCCTTCCTCTGACACCTTAAGGTTTTAAAGCAACTAGTTACTTAACACTATGAGCTTTTAAATTAACTACCATCTCATATCCACCACTTGACATTGTCACAAGGTACCTTGTACCTCCACTCCAAACAACATGACATCCTCTACTTTGCTCAATTTCCTTAAAAAGGTGAAATTAGGTGTCACTATCCTATAAATATGTATAACAATAATTATAGTTCATTAATTTTAGATTAACAAAACCACTTACTTATTAAGTCTCCTTATAGCATAGGGCATATAGGATTTAATGCATAGCTGTTTTGCATTTTATCCCTCCTCTGCTGAATCCTTCTCATAACATCTATATGAATTGATTTAAACATAGAGATAATTGGCAAATTTTTATACCTCCTCATGATGCTGCTGAAAAACTCCGAGTGGTTGTTAACAAACATGTCTGACTTACATATTGGCTTAAATGCACTCCTAGACCACTAACTTCTAGGCTTCTCAATTAACCAATCAAAACATTTCTTTGACAACTGTATACAACATATTAGGGTCATGGTGAGTATTAAACAAACAATTATTACATTATAAACAAGCAGTAGTATAAAAAAATTAATTTATTGAGTAAAATTTTACCTTTTTCATCTCTTCTATGTGCTTGTTAAATGTGTAGTCGGTGGTGGCCCTAGTTGCCAATCACAACAACATCCTAACTCCTATACCTTTGTGGTCTTTCCACATATTTCTATACAAGTGCATCACACGGAACCTATGTTCTGCATTAGCTAGGGAACACTGCTTCAAGTGCATTGGTTAAACCCTGTCAAAAGAAGATGTCGGTCAAAATGTTTAAACTAGAAAGTATTCAAAAGTTAAATTAAGGGAATTGAATGCACCTTTTGTCTATCTGACACCAATGTGAAGGCACCCATATTGTCAATCCTTAGATCATCTTTTATCAGCTGTAGGAACCAGTTCTAGCTGTCATTATTTTCTACCTCAACAACAGCCCAAGCTAGTGGGTACATGCCATTATTGGCATCAGTACCCACTATAGTCAGTAGTTGACCACCATAAGGGCCTTTCAAATGACACCCATCAAAACCTAGCAGAGTTCTACACCTATTTCTGAAACCATTCCTTAATGGACCAAGAAAGATATAAAATCTCTTAAACCTCTTCTTACCATCTTGTAGTTCTTGGTCTTCTGTCATCAATTGAATGGTGCTATCTGGCATTGCCTTCAATAGCTTGTTTCGAGAATCCCATAGCTTGGCATATTGATCAACATGGTTGCCCCTAATCTTCTCTAGTGCCTTCCTCTTTGCCCTACCAATAGCAAAGATACTCACATGATAGTGCCAGTCATTAACAACTTTTTGCAAGAGTGATTGCAGTGGCCATGTAGGATTCATTCATATGTCATCCTCATATTGTTCAACAATTCATCTAGAATTTGTCTTCTTGTGAAATGTTGTGCTGCATGAATGGTTTGGATTGTATACTTTGATCTGGTATGAATCAGTCATTTGCATCTTACTAGCATACACTTTCCACTGGCATGGATGTTCACAAACAAATCTTACTTTGCTTCCATAATTTATGCACTGTTTAATAGGTCTCCTATCCTTTATAGCTTGCTTCTTCACAGCAGCCCTGAAGACTTTTCCTGTTTAAAACAACATACCTAGCTGTAACTTTGGGTCATTCATCTCTGTCTTTCTCATGGAAAACTGGATAAGATATTTCATCTTCATCTATTGTGTTTGAGGTCATTTTCTCTTCATCACTTGAAGCATAGTGAATAAAACAGTCATTTTCATTGTAGTCTTCATTTTCACTCACTTGATCTTTGCCAGCATCATCGTGTGTTTCAATTGGAACTTCATCCTGCACCTTTTCTTTCTCTGCATTCCTACCTTTATCCTCTGCCTTGTCATTTGCATTAGCCTTTGCTCTGGATTCACTCTTTTTAATTTTCTCAGACTTATGATTGAAAACCTCGTCATCAGTAGTATCCTTATTGGAAGCATCTGAGTAAAAACTACAGTAAGATACAACATCCTTATCATCTTCAGGGTTGTATTCCTCATCACTATCACCTTCACTGTACTCCATAATGTCATTCAAACTGTCAGCTTCCCTTCTTTCTACATCATCGACATCACCTAAAGGATTGTGCATTTCATCTTCAACGGGCTCATCATCCACATATTCAATATTTGGATCATGAGATGGTGCAAACTCTTGTGTAGCTCTATACTCTTGTGTTGAATTCCCATCAACATCAACAGAAAATATAGCAATTATTGTTATGGAATAAAGATTTATAATCCTTGTAGGTGGCAACAACTCACACATTTCTACCACATCTGCATCATTTTCTATTGGATGCAAACCCCTATTTATATATTTTTTTGGCCATTTGTAAAAGAAATTCAAGCACCAACCTCACCAGTCTCTTTTTCCATTGAAGCTAACTCAATCAAACTTATTGTGTCAACATCACATAGGTCAAAGTAATCTACGATACCTCCAATATATTCTGTAGGATTCACTCTAAATTTACCATCATGGTGATACTTTATGGTAAAAAGATCTGAACCTTCTACAAAAAAATATACATGTAATGACACTTTATACCAAAAGAAGAGCATATGACTAACTTTTACACCCATCACTATCATTAAAATACAAGTTTAAAACTTAAAAATTGCCTTTTTAAAGACAGCATCAAACACAAAAGGACCAAAATCATTTTCATCACATAAAAAGTAAGAAACCCTAAAATCGAATAACATCACTTTACATGCAATCTAGCATCAAACATAAATCAAGGATCTAACCATTAACCCTAATTAATTAAAATCACAAACAATAACCCTAATTCACTCAATACACACACGATGAAGAACAAACACTTACCTCCATAATCAGGACTTTCCTAACGTATACATCTTTGTCCTTTGCATCTCTTCGCAACCACACCATGACGGTAGAATTCCTATCAGGTGTCCATTTTTGGACTGGAGATTCAAGCACCAAAGGTTAGACTAATAGAATTAGTAGAGTTACGTGATATGTGATATAATATGTAATAAAACTGCAAGGAAAATATGAAAAGACAAGTTTACCCCGAAAATATTAACGGAGTTAGAGAAAACTCACGACGGGTCACACTTTTTAAGTAATCTGGAACTGCTTTATAGCAAGTGCTAAATTTTGAAGTGTAGTATCAGATTTTGAAATATAGTATCTCAAAGTAGTGTGACACATAAAATGTAAGTTTATATATATAGTACATTTTATTCATAATTTTATACTCGTGAAACTTAGTTATATTGAATGTACTCGTTAACACAACCTTCAATTCTATTATACCCGAAACTAAACTGAAATTTGCATAATCCCAAATTTGACATAATACTATTTTTTAGCTGTCGGAGGATCAAAATAGATGATGCGTGTTTAGTTGGGGCCAAAATTCTTTGTATTTTTCGCATTTCAGTAATATTGTTACACGTAATTTCGTAATATTTCTAGATGTATTTCTAATTATATATCTAACTGATTTTTCTTCAAAAAATGTTTCTGGAACTAAGCGATTAGTTTTCGGTTATTGGAAGTTTTGGATCTTTTAACCAATACTAAGTCAAACCCTATTTCTTAATTAACTGCATAAATAACTAACTTTGACGTACGTAAATAACTAAAGTCTAACTGCATGATAAGTTCTCTTTTACCCCTTTAGAACACACGCAAATGCCATTCCTCTACAACCAACTTACCTTTTCTTTTTATTGCATTTGTTCTCGTTTTGAAACTCAATTATTTTATCGATTTTTTTGATGTGTTGAAACTAAACTGCACAAAAACCAAGTACTAAATTTCGTAAGTTTAACTTATAATCGTTAATTTTTATTTTTTTTAATAATAATGAATCTTGTACCTGCACAAAAATTACATTAATCAAAATTATAAAATTCAGGGCTTAACATGTGCTCTTGAGCACACGCTAGAAGAGCCCTTATTTTATAACATATTCTAACGTGAACACCCCATTTACCACTTTTATGGACATGAGACAGTTATACTACCTTTAACATTCTAACGTATAAATTTTTATAGCTAGTTTTAAATGGAACACACCAAGCTGATGTTACACCATGCAAGAGGATAACAATACCATAGTTCAAGATAGATATTAACTAAACTAATACAAACTATTTAGGGAAAACAATCATCCTCAATATTTCTTTAGTTCTGACCAGGTCATTTTACATATGTTTTGGATCTATTTCACAAGTTTTTAGATTAAAAATGTTATGTTTCCTTGTCCCATTCGCAAATGTACGCTCCCTACAGTCTCCCACATTTCCGCCCTTGGTGAACACTGAATTCGACAAAGCATATACTCCCTCCGTCCCAGCATTTGTTTATATATGATTTAGGCACGGAGGTTAAGAAATATGTATAAAGTAGTAGAAAAGAGAAATAAAAATCGGTAGAATGGTGGGATCCACTGATTTTTAATGTATAAAAGGAAGATAGTGGAGTAAAAAGTAGTGTGAAAAGAAAGAAAAGTAAAAAAGTGGTGGGACCCATTAACTATTTTGGGTAAGTTTTGAAATGTAAAGAATTGGATGAGACATTCCAAAAAGGAAACTGCAAAGAAATGGTTGGGACAGAGGGAGTATAAATTGCGAAGAAAAATTCCATTCCGATAAATACAGTTTTTCTACCACGTGTCCAAGTACATAGGAAATTTATAAATCTTGGCCATTTTTATTGGTATAGTTTTTGTACATGTAGGGATCCCCCACTACTTAACAAAAAAACACCAATTAAAACAAGTTAAACTTATAAATTTTCGCACTTATTGTGTAGCCTTGGACATATGGTAGAAAATTCATATAATATAATATATTTATATTTTATAATATTATATTATATTATATTTGGAGTATAAAATATAATATCACAATACAAAATATAATATTATAAGTAATATATAATACAAGACAGTATAAGTGATTAAGGATCTAATTATTTTGGTAAATTTGTCAACTTCCATATATGAGATCAGGAAAAAGAAGACATAAGACGAAAATTATGACTACACAAATGCAAATATAACAGATATTGAGGAAAAAACATTTGATATGATATGACCAAGGCAGGCTAGATACATCAAGCAAATTGCCTAACTTTATGTATATGAAGTTGAAACACTTGAGTCAACGTCCGTATTACACAAGTATTGCAAGAGTGTGACTTGAACTCCCATGAACGACCTGTTTTGAGAATTGGAAATTCAAAACCGTAGTTGCATCATTTGCACTTAAAAAATATTTTTAATGAGCCTTATTGTGATACGTACACGTGCGATTCAGTAAAACTAACTTGTAAACCAACCATTCTGTATATTGTTGATATTCCTTTACACAAAATAGACCATCGACTTTTCAGTAACAGATGTAACGATTTTCTTTTTAAAAAAGTTAAAATTCTCGAAACTCTTTCGAAATAATAAAATGTTAATTATTTATTATCAAAAAAAAATAAAAATGTTAACTATTAGTCTTTACTTTATAAATGAATAGGATTTCACGTATATCAATTTAACTTTCATGATTAATACTTGCCAACGTTCGGGAATAAATTTAGAAATTATTTTGATACTCATGACCAAAATGCCAATATCTTGGTGGAAGACATACACAAGATAAGATCTTAAAATATTTAGAGCTAATAAATTACAAAGTGGTGGTCATATTTTATATTAATTTTTAAAATAATGATCAAACTTTGAAATTGCAAAATTGTGATCAATTTTTCATAATTTTTTTTAAAAGAATGACTCTCGTCAACTACTCATTAAATTTTTCGCTGTTAACTAATATGTTTAATTGCGTAAATTACAGAATGATGACTATATTTTACAATTAATTTCAAAATAGTGGTTATATTGTTCAAACTAAAGTCACCATTCAGTAATTTACGTTTTAAATATATTAATTAACGGTGAAGACTTAACGATATTCCGTCAATATTTTAAAAATGAACGTAAAAATTAGCAATACCTCTATAATTTATTTTAGTCAGAGCACTAATAAAATACTAAAATCTTGGTGGAAGAATATGAAAGATGAGTGCAGCTGGTCAATATAATGAATTTCAAACCATTTGTACTAATACCACAAAGTTTTATTTTTATTTACTCAAAGTCAGCTGCAATTATTTACTAAATTTCGGGTACTCATATTCTTTTACAGGATATTATTTGTACAATATTTTCTTTTTCAGAGATATTGTTTTTACATTTAAAATGTTGGTAAAGATGCATATTAAAACACAAAATAGTATTTGATATTCACATTCCGCTGACAGAAGAAAACTTTTGCACCTAAAGTTGGCTAACCTCCATGTAATCTTTTCTTCTCAGTCTCTTTTCAATATCCATACCTCTCATCATCACAAACATTCTCCAATCAACCTTTTTAATAATTTTGTCTCAATTTATATACCCCCTTCTCGCGCTACTATCATACTCCAAACCCATACCATCTATCATAACATGAGAATGGCACCTCAAAGCTACTTTATAATAGTATGTTACATCATCATTTTTGTATGTTGTCCCTTGTGTTTGGTTAGTAGTTATCAGGACGGAGATTCATCACATTCTGATGCTGGTCTTCACAAATCCACGAGGAGGAGAAGTCATGGAACAGCTAAACATGCTTCCAACGTTGCTCCTCAGAGCTCCTTAAAAATCGTAAATGTCGATGATTTCGGAGCTAAAGGCAATGCAAATGATGATTCAGAGGTAATGTTAACTTTGCATATATATTTCATGGGATTCTTATTGTTATAGGGGACAGGTCCACAAAGACGTATGGGGTCTCACTCTGATATGCTACAACATACGTTTGTGAGGACGGGATCCTTTATTATTACATAACGTAATAGGACTTATAATATGGTACTCTCTTAGGCATTTCAAAAGGCTTGGAAAGAAGCATGTTCTTCAAACGGAGCTGCATTTGTTGTTCCTCCCAAGAGGGTGTATCACCTTAAGCCTAATTCGTTTGAAGGCCCTTGTAAACCTTATCTTCGTATCATGGTAAGGAAATCTTATTATCCTATACATAATCTGTTTGTAATAACTTGCAATTTATATTTGCAGTTACGTCAAATATATATCCATTTGATGCAGTTACACCAGTAATAAATTTAGAAATTAAATATTATATTAAGTATGAATGAATAATAATATAAGAGCTTGATGCTCCTAAGTACAGACTCACATATAATGGCTTTTTAATGTGCATACAGGTACATTTGTAATTGCATAACTTTACTAAAACAATAATAATTTTACCATTGAAATACACTATGTACTCATATAACTCACTAAGTACGTATTGAGAGGTATTTTTTTCTAAGAATAAATATTAGTCAACTGTTCTATTATTTAGTCATGGTACATAACATTTTCAAAAATCAAATATTTATTTTTTAAGATATACAAACATCTTGCTAAATGTTGATATGTGATATAGATATATGGAACAATCAAAGCTTCTCCACACAGATCAGATTATAACAGAAACCCAAGAGAATGGCTTGTTTTTCAAAATCTAACAGATGTAGTAGTAGGAGGTGGAGGAACAATCAATGGAAATGGAAAGAAATGGTGGCAACATTCCTGCAAAATTAACCAAAGCCTGGTATGTAATTATACTAATCTTAATAGTAATTAAGGCCTCCTTACTATTTTCATTAATGAATCTTAGACTAATAGTTACTAATGTATTTGTCTCTTTACATTTGTTTTGCAGCCCTGCACCCATGCACCAACAGTATGTTCCAGTTCTCCAACAACATAGTCATCCTAATACTTTACCAACATATATCTTCAAAATTTTTATATAATATCCTTTTCTATATAATTCATTGACAATTATGCATTTGTCAACGCTTGAAAACTCGATCTGATTAACACGAAAAGAGATATATGGTTTTATAGATTCTTTTTACGATATAATTTTGCTCTGTTTTCAGGCAGTAACATTCGATGGGTGCAAGAATATAAAGGTAGAAAATCTGAGGATAAAGAATGCACAGCAAATGCATCTTAGCTTTCAGAACAGTAAAAATATAAAAGCCTCTAATCTCAGAGTAATAGCACCCGGGACTAGCCCCAACACTGATGGAATTCATATTACTGGCAGCAAGAATGTTGAAGTCTTCAGTTCTGTTGTAAGAACAGGTATATATTAATAAAATTTCCTATAGTAAACAGATTAAGAAAAACTATATATTGGCAACAGCAAAGAAGTATTTTGTTCCAGAATTCGGAATAATTTTTTTGTATCTTTCTGTTGAAGGTGATGATTGTGTTTCAATAGTAAGCGGGTCGAAGAACATTGAAATCATGGATTTGATATGCGGACCAGGGCATGGAATCAGGTTTATGTCCTACACTTAAATGAGCTCATGGGATAAATAATGTTGTAGGTCACTAACAATTATTTACTTATCTGCTTTGTTTTTAATTTTGAATTCTAGCATTGGAAGCTTAGGAAAAGACAATTCTTCTGATTATGTTTCCAACGTACTGGTGGATCGAGCTAGACTAACAGGAACCACTAATGGCGTCAGGATTAAAACATGGCAGGTAAACGAGACGTTTTCACAATTACATGTGTATATGTGTTGCTAAAGATCTCACACTAAGTAATTAGGTAACAGATTAAGTTTTCTGTTATTCTGTACAGGGAGGATCTGGATATGCAAAGAACATCAGATTTCAAAATATTGTAATGCACAATGTCAGCAATCCAATTATTATAGATCAAAATTACTGTGACAAGAAAGGATCCTGCCCGGAACAGGTGACAGATTCGACTTCTGGTTGACAACTACATAAGTTTATACTGCTAATCATATCTTAAGGTTCTATATTATGTCTAACAAATCATGTCGGAAATGAAAATAACAGAAGTCAGCAGTACGAGTTGAAGATGTAATATACAGAAACATCAAAGGGACAAGTGCTACCGAAGATGCCATAAAATTGGATTGCAGCAAGAGTATCCCATGTCAAAGGATTTTGATGCAAAACATAGATCTCCGTCGCCAAGGAGAGGGGGATTCCGATGCTTCATGCATTCATGTCACAAGCTTGTTCACAAGGGACACAATTTTCCCACAATGTTGATCAAACTCGACATTTTCTTTGGGCTGTCCAAATCAATACTATTAGTATATGAATAGTTAGTTCGCTAGTCTAATAGAAAAAAGATAGTCATTTTTTCCTTAGTTTATATGTTAACTAGCTTTATAGCCCGTGCGAGGCACGGACATGCTCTACAATATTACATAAATTTTTTTATATAAAATTTCGGTATATTTTTGAGTTATTTTAAAATTTAAGTTAGTAATAATTGTTGTGAGGTTAACATCCTTATTTTTTTTATGTTAGTATTCGTCGAAAGTTCATAAAACTATATTATTGTTGACTTACCTATAAATATTTGATATTACATAATATGTTCTTGTGATGTATTAGTAGTATTTCGCTTAAGACACGTGCATAGTGTGGAAGACAGGTGCATAGTGTGGATGTGATTATATACTCTCAACTTGCCAGTAAATATTTGATACTACATAGCATATTTTTGTGTTGTATTGGGTAAAGAATTTCGCATAATACATGCTCACGATGATGTAGGTGTGACTATGTTATTATCTATTTGTATGTAAGTATTTGATAATTTATAGCATGTCATGAATAATTGTATTATATGTCAACTTTTAAAAAAAAATTACTCTAAATGATTTCGCAGGTATCCTAAATTAGTTGTCGATAATTTCTTTTCGTCAGCCACTTAAATCATGATTAATAAGTATAATATTATTGTCGACTTACCAATAAATATTTGATATTACATAATATGTTCTTTGTGTTGTATTAGTAGTAATTTCTCTTAAGACACGTGCATAGTGTGGATATGATTATATATTGTCAACTTGCTAGTAAATATTTGATAGTACATAGTATATTTTTGTGTCGTATTAGTAAAGAATTTTGGATAATACACGTGCACGATGATGCACGATGATGTAGATGTGATTATATTATTATCTTTTTCTAAGTAAATATTTGATAATTTATAGTATGTCATG
>PHNY01165517.1:4572-19943 GCA_003724115.2 Anethum foeniculum | reverse complement strand
GAATATTCTGCCACGTGTCGCGAATGATGATAGTAATGATTACCCGTCACCATCAGCACATTCCCTCCGCAGCTTTCCGCGTGCCAAGACGATCCCTACACGTGTTCGCCATTCGGCGACTAGCGCACGTGTATGTCATCTGCGCGCTCCACGCGTCCTGCAATCCTGCAAAAGGAACGGTCCAGATTATGAGGTAACACCCCAAAACCCTAATCCTTGGCCTATAAATAGACCAAGGATTGAGGTGTTGGGGGAAGTTCAATTTGACACACACACCCATATACACTTNNGCTTTATCCTTTCTTCTCCGAGATCCCATTCTCATTCTCACGCCGGAGGTGCCGCGAGGCCTCCGCCCCCCGCCGGCATTGTTTTGCAGGAGCCCGCTCCGGCAGCTTCACCGCATCCCGATCGTCTGTCCAGATCAGAGGAGAAGGAGGGCCTATGGCGGACTGAGCGTTATCACATGGTATATTGCTGGCCAAGATCTAGAAAGCCTCACCATAACATTTCAGAATCTCTAGCTTTATTGTCTCCCTGGCTGCTTCCCTCCGGCTGTTCTTCTGTGTCGTGGTGTCTCTCCTTGTCTTCTTTCCGGCTGTTCTTTAATTTGGCGTTTGGAAATCTTTTGCCTTTTATTTGATTTGGTTTTGAGTTTGAACTCTCGGCGAATTTTGAACTCTCTTGTTGTTAATCACCTGTTGGCTTCAGTTTTAGGGTTTAGTTTTCAGTTTCTTCTACCGTTTGGATTTCAAGTTCAGGGGTTTGATTTTATATCAAAAACAAAGTCACCTTTTCGGTTCAACTTTGGTTTCAATTTTTTACTGATTTGTGTTTTCAATTAATATTTTTTAAATAAATTTGGTGTTTAATTTTGTAGCTGCTTCAACTTTGAATTCTATGCTATTTCTTAGGAGATATATGGGTTCTGAATGTATATTTACTGTGATCAAATTATATATGATGGAGTTCATAATTATACAGATTTTTAAAATATTGACCACACTTTCGGATTTTCAAGATATTAATCAATATTTCTTTCACCATTTAAAAAATGGGCGATAGTTAAGTTTACATTGTTAATTAATATATTTAGTAAAGAAATTATATAGTAGTATCTTAGAATAATTTATAAAATAGTAATCAAATTTTTATAAATAAATTAATTATGTGTCTAATAAAATGATCATAATTAAAAAAATTATAATAAATATCAATAATCGAAAATTAAAAATTTATCCATCCACTGCGAGTACTCATCTACTCAAAAACATAGTATGTCCAGGTTTAAAAAGTATATGTTTGAGGGGCCTAGTGGTCAGAAAATTTTAAGGTTTATGCCTGGATCAAAGTTCAATTCTTACGAATAAAACTTCTACAGAAATTAATGCACACAAGAGCAAGTGATTTCATAAATAAGTTATCTTACTAATAAAATCTAGTGCACAAAAAAAGTAAATTAACTTAGGAGTAACGCTAGCACAAAATTAGGTATAAAGTTTTTCATGCTAAATGAATTGGAATGTTTTAACTGGTACTATTTATGTAAATACAGGTGATCTATTCCAATTAAAATTTGATCCATGTGATTTTCTAAAAAAAATTATATCCAATTTTGTAGACAATCATTATCCTTTAACTTAGCAGTATAAGCACCCTGTTATTATACAAATTTTACCAGTGCTGGTAGTATGAGTGTTATCTTGAAAATTGGGAACAAGGAAGTATTTGTAAGGTCAGGGATCATGGATTCATGGTCTAATGGTTGGCTTTGGGTACCAAAACCATGCACAGATATATGTTGCGTGCAATTATCCCCGAGAATGAGATTGAAGGTGTTGGACAAAGAAAAAGCCTTGGCCTAACATTTGTCAATTCAGGATACGCACCACATTTGATTCGAATCCTTTACAAATAAGGAAGATTAGATTTAACTAATAATTTAAATCTAATAATCAAATTAGCGGGTGATTAATGTTACGGGCTCTGTTTTAAATTAAGTGTCCAAGAGAGCTTATCTCTGTTCAAGCACATCTAATCTATATTTATACTAATACTATACTAAACTATAATAACTGGAATGGTGTATAATTTGTCCGCCCCTTAGTTTGGTTTGGTTTCGTCAGCTTAATCATGACCGTCAGATCTTCTTAATCCAATAATCAGAGCCTTTAGATCCAAATATTAAAAAAATACACTACCCAAATTCCTAGGTTTGATTCCTGCCAACAATAAGCATTAATAATATTATTATTTATAAACTAGCTTAAAACCCGTACGATGCACGGACTTTTTTAATATTATATAATTTTTCATCTAATTCCAATTAATTCGATAGTGCATTTTAGTTTAAAAAGATAATTTGTAGGTTATTAATAATTATAATATTATTATTTTATTTAATTAAATAGAATTATTCATGTTATTTTTAGAAGTTACGTGGAACTTGGTTAGAAAAAAATAAAAAATGTAAAAAAGAGGTGTTTTATTTGAGAAAGATAGCAAATGTAACGTGTTTTGATTGCTCGTGATATTTCTGAAAATAGAGGTGTTTTAATTGATAAAAAAGGTAACATGTTTTGATTGAAAAGAGAATCAAAAGAGTGATTGTCTGTGATATTTTTATATAGTGTATAAAAAACTTTTTATGAAATTCTTTTTTAGAAAATATATAAGTAAGTAAGGGTAATTATGTAAAATCAGTGTGTACCAAAAAACAGGTACCGACCAAAATTTCAATGTTTCGCCTATTATAATATAGTATAGTATAGATATGTTTGTGATATTTTTAGAAATAAAGGTATTTTATTTGAAAAGTATAAAAAAATCTTGTGTTTGAGCTAAAAAAGGTAAAAGGTTAATTATTAGTAATTATAATATTAGTATTTTATTTTATTAATTGGAATTGCCAGTGTTATATTCGTAAAAAGAGCTAGTTTTGTTATTTTAAATAAAAATAATATGTTTTAGTTGAAAAAGATAATTGAATAGTTATTACTAATTTTAATATTTTATTAAACAGAATTGACCGTGATATTTTTTTGGAAAAAGAAGGTATTTTAGTTGAGGAAAATGAAGGAAGGAATTTTTGGAAAAAGAGATGGTTTAGTTGGGAAATAAGAAAAGGTAACATGTGTTATTTAAAAAAACGTAATTGATTTATATACTAATTAAGTAAGGGTAATTAAATAAAAATATTAAATTATTAAGTAAAGGTAATTAAGTAATTTCAGCGAGTAACGTACCAAAAAATATTGTGTTTAAGCTAAAAAATGTAACTTGTTAATTATTAGTAATTATAATATAATTCGAATTGTCTGTGTTATTTTCGTAAAAATAGCAAGTTTTGTTATTTTAAATAGAAAAAGTAATATGTTTTAGTTAAAAAAAAAAGTAATTGGATAATTATTAGTAATTTTAATATTTTATTAAATTGAATTGTCCATGATATTTTTGGAAAAAGAGGTATTTTAGTTGGAGAAAATAGAAAAGGTAACTTGTTTTATTTAAAAAAGGTAATTGATTTATATAGTAATTAAGTAAAAAAATTAAATTATTAAGTAAGGGCAATTAAATAATTTCAGCAAGTACCGTACCGACCGACCAACTACCAAACTTTTAATGTTTCATCTATTATAATATAGAATAGATATACAAGTTCCCAGGTTCGATTCCCTCCAACAAAAAGCATTAATATTACTATTTATAAAAATATACAAGTTCCCAGGTTCGATTCCCGCCAACGAAAAGTATTTTTTATATTATTATTTATAAATATATAAATAAGTATTCAGGTTCGATTCCTGCCAACAACAACCATTTATATTATTATTTATAAAGATAAAAACAATGTTAATGGTTCAAATCTTATCGATCATACATTATTTTAAACTATTTGAATTTAAATTAAAATTATACACATTCAGATTAAATTTATAATATAATTAATTTTAATATTTAATTATTTATATTACGATTTCATTAGTATTATATATAATACAAATAAAAATATATAAATTTTGAGAACCCGTGCGATACGGGGTGTAAGCTAGTAATGTTAATTTTAATATCCCGTATTTTCAGGAATTAGTTTATCACTATGTGAATGCTTTTACGTGAATTTCTTAATTTGGAGGGAATAAAATTATGGATATTTTATTCCTGCGTGATGTTTCTTCTTAAAATGCTCAATGCCGAGTTTTTAAGTTTTGTCCGTTTTAGTTTTGATTTTTCCGGCTTGTATGATAATTGATTGTTGTTATTGAGGGTATGTATAGATCAGTCACGCTTGTAGCTTCGTTTTACTATATTAAACGTGCGATTTGGTTAAGAATTGGTAGAACCCGCTTTTGGCCGGAGATAGCTCGAATTCGCCGACTTTAATGGCTTCCCGGCTGTAAACTCGGGATCCCAAACTATTCTGGGATGTTTGTTAGCAGGAATACGTATCTGGATGCGTGTTTGTGTTATTTGGACCGAAAAATCGCGTGAAATCCGAACCTGGGGTGTGTTTTAGCATCATCACAAAACGGGGCTCGTGGCTGGGAAATCCCCGCGGTTTCTGGAAAATCCAAATTCCGGCGTGTTCTTGGGAATTTTCCGGTCACGTTCTTGAGGGTCAACTGTTTGATCCGAAACTCTGATACCCCAAAATAAAAACATGTTTCTAAAAATTTTGTTTCAAAATAATTCAAAAATCATTCTCTTATCCTAATTTCATATTTTTAAGTCAAATTTCATTTAGTTAATTATTTGTAATAATTAACTAAATTCCATTTTATTCCAGAAATTATTTTCTGCATTATTTTCAAATACTCAATATTTGAATTAAATTTTTATAAATTATTTTGATTAATTATTTATTTATTTGATTAATTGATTAATTCATTTAATCAATTAATTTTATTTATAAGTAGTTAAATAAAATTTATTTATTTATAATTAATTCAAATAAAGTTTTAAGAATTATTTGTAAGAATTATTTGCAGCTTTTGGAAATTTATAAAATATTGAATAATCAATTAATCATATTATTAATTGATTTATTCTTATTTTATTCGTAATAAATATACCGTTGGCCCGTTTTTAACGAAACTAACGCGTCTAGACTCAGAAAAATATTTCGCTTCTATTAAAAATACTGTTGAGGCCCAATTTCTTATATAGAAAATAGTCGAGTCTTTTACTATCATTTCTGAGTTAGGTTTTTAACGAAATGTCGTGTTTGACCCGATTTTAGTTTTAAAAGTACCGAACCAAATCGTTTGACGAATTGAGTTATGTGTCATGTCTTATGTGTTTACTTGCTTTGTGAATTATGTGCTTACTTGCATTGTATGTTTATGTGCGTAACTGATTAGGGTTATGCGATGATGTGCATGTTGTGATTTATCTGTATTAGAGTTTATCGTATGGGTAGACGATAAGGTTGTAGTCGAGCCGTTCACCAAGTAATTATCGTTTAGACGATTAAAGTGATATCTTTTGATTATAGATGCGGGTCATTCGAGATGATCAGAACCAGACAGATGGGATAAAGAGAATTGTCTGAGGTTACATGTCAGACTGTTAGCGCCCGCAGGAACGGCAAATTAAAAAGTTATTGGAATAAAGTTGGTGATGTCACGAGACGTCAGAATGAGATGAATGTATTAGTTGCGAGTGTGCATAATTTCTAAGGACCAAAGGCAAGTATTTTCCCCACTATTCTACTTCCAGAATAGTTAAATGTTTTAAATATCGAAACGTGTTTATTCTGATTATGCAAGTACTATTTTGCTAGTATAAATTCAAAGTAAATGGATTTTATATCCTCGAATACTGTACTATTTTATAAATATTCTTGTGGGAAATTGTGTCCTTAAAATCAACAGATTATTGACATCATGTTATTCTAATAATTATTCTACTAGAAGGAAATTTCTTTTTCGATAGATAGTGAATAACTATACTATCCAAAAATACTCTATATAAATAGTATTTCGTTGTGTGATTTAGCGAATAACTAATTATTCTAGTTATATCGCCATCAGTTGTTGTGATTACTCCGGACCATATGAAATGGGGAGTTGTTTAATGAGGATGTCGATTGATTCGGCTCCTTAAAGAAAAATATTTTTCTGAATTGGATGGTTGCGTAAGAGGCCGTGGCACCAGTCCGGTGTGAGCTATGTATTATATTAAATTATAATACCTTGCTAGGCCAATGTGTGCCTTGGGTACCCATTTATTGTTTGGATATGCTTCGGCATACCGGTGTTGCTCCGCGGCTGATCACCGGCGGCAACATAGCGTCGTTCGAGGATTCCAATTCAAAATGTTGTTTACTGTTTAAGCTGATAATAGCTTTTGGTTTGTTCAGATATTGTTGTTTATCTGTGTTTCAGATATTACTGTGGATACTGCTTTATGAACTCCAACTCTTGTTGATATTAGATTATTGTTGAACCTCAGTTGCTTAACTATCAAAAGATTTATGAGGAAAAAGTGATGAAAAATATGAAAATAATTTTGAGACTGTTAAGGAATTAAATATTGAATTCATTGACCATTTCTTTTCTTCAAAGAAATTTATTGTTATAAAAGTTATGCTTGATAGCAGATATCAGTTTTATTCGAAACTGTTTTGGAACGATCAAATTATGCTTTAATATACTTGCTGAGCATTTCTTTCACTCATACTTGCCTGTTTTAAATTTAACCTTCCAGTGAAAGGTAGATTGGCGTGATTTAGCTGCGTAGTTCGAAAGAAGAAAAGAAAGGTATTTGTGTAAAGATGGTCGGGCCAGGGTACTCGAAATAGAGTAAGTGTTATTGTATAAAGTTGTTGTATTTATATTATTTTTATTATCATTTAGTTGGGACTAGTATACTTCTTTTCGAAGCTATACTAGTGGGTTAAGTTTTAAGTTTGAAAATTTCTTGAAAGTGTATTAAAAGATAAAGGAAATTTTGATGTCTGGATTTCGGATTCTTGTTTCTAGAACTGTAACGTAAAAGATCTTGGTTTAGTTGGGGTCTGATATTTTATTTCAACTGTTGGCCTGTAATTGGATGTTGTTTAATTGTTAAACAGGTTTTTATTAATTTGAGATTTTAGTGACGACCAAATCCTCTGACCCCGGATTTGGGGGGCGTCACAGGTTGGTATCAGAGCAAGGTTATAGTAAACTAGAAACGATAGTGTGTTGGAGTGTGTATAGTTATGTAAGATACGCCAGAGCTCATATAGAGTTCGTGTTGGACTATTGGATATAGTACCAATAAGTAAGCTAAAATAGGCGTGCTCGTTTAAGATGATCGTGCTGAGCTGGATAGAACTCCTTGCAGCCATGAATGTCTGTTGTGGAATCTTCTGAAGCTATTACAAGTCGACGATAATGTAGGGTATCGATAATATTAGGACGTGGAAAAGAAAAGCTTATAACCGGATGACGAGTCATCAAAGGAACTGATAAAGAAGGCATTTTTAAAGACCTTGGCAATACCTTCTCTATCTATGATTGTTTTGATATATCTCTAAAGAATCAGTTATATGTTATATTCCTTCCTTTTGAAAAGAAAAATGGGATTTGACATTTGTTTTAAATCATGTCATGTTGTGATATCTGAACTTCCACTTTTCTTTTATAGAGGATAGTTTTATTGGAGATATGGAACCAGTTGCTCGTATGTGCCAATATTTTCTTTTCTGACCATTCATTTCTTCAGAAAAAGACCTTCGGAATTTTTTCAGTTTTGATCCAAAGTGTGCATCAAAGTATCATTCGTTAGAAAATATTATTTATTGATCTGATTTTGATTCATTTGATAATTTTCTATTCCAACTGAGACGAACAACCCTAATTATAGGGGATGCCATGACTCTCTGTCTGTGTGATAGAAGTTAGATGGGACGCCATCACTGGTGTGTTGTGTTTTATAATAAAGGCTGATCACCTTTATTGTAAATGTCAGAACTAAGGCACTCAACGTCGGGTTCTTTTGATCATATTGATCTCTCAGTTATTCTTTTATTCCAACAATATTTGATTAAAAATTCATGTTTTGATCACCACAATTTGTGGGACACCTGTTATCATAATTGTATCTTTTCTCTTCAAAATTCCATGATTTTATCATTTCCAAAATATTTGAAGGTATGCCAACAAAATTAGATTGAAGGTTATCCTATTGAGAAGTTGTTCAAATTTATAAGAAAGAAACATTAGTGTAGCGAAAAGTTCCAATGGTAATTGGGTCAGATAAGAAGGAGTATCAGATATTAAAGAATAGTATTGCGATAGACGTTATTGGAATTTGGAAAGTTGGCAAGAAGAGCCTTAGTGTCTTCTTCGGCTGATTCCGAGGACGGAATCCTTATAAGGGGGGTAGATTTTAATATCCCGTATTTTCAGGAATTAGTTTATCATTATGTGAATGCTTTTACGTGAATTTCTTAATTTGGATGGAATAAAATTATGGATATTTTATTCTTGCGTGATGTTTCTTGTTCTTAAAATGCTCAATGTTTTAATTGGTAGTTCGTATCGATCCCTGTCAGTATCTTGAAAATATTTTATTACTTTCATTATTTTAAAATTTTGCTAAAAGCTGGTCGTTTTATCAATATCGGTAAATAGAGTTCATTTTAAAACTTTAGGGCTCGAGCGGATATTTTATCCACTTCAAAATTTTATTTATTGAAAATATAAATATATTATATGGGAACTTATATTATTTGTGATTATGTAATCATGTGTTAAATACAGTGTTGGGTATTAATTTAATTTAAAAATGTTTCTGGCCCTAAAATATTATGTTGTAGAATTTATGTGGGGTCCCGTAAGGGCCAGGGTATTTTTCTGATAATTGTTACGTGTTTAAAATGCAATTATGTGAAGTTATATGCTCGTTAGATTCGTTTTAAGTAGCGTATGTGGTTTATACGTGTTCTATCTCGTTTTGTGCGAGTTTGTATATTTTATAATTATTTTCGGGGTTTATTTCTAATTTAGAAATTATTTCAGTTTATTAAAAATTATCGGACCGGGACCCTACCGGGACGTCAAACCCTGCAAAATTTGTACTTTCATTTTTATAAAATCGAAAAAGGTTCATTGGCTCGTTATTATTGCATTTCTGAAACGTACGAAATTTTTGGGGAATTTTGATATAAATTTTATATTTAATTAAAAATATTATTAAAATATTATTTCCCTGTAAGTTAATGTTTCGGGCCTAATTATTTTAGTTATACGATCAAAACATCGTTAATTGATTTTGGGTATTAATTTTTAGTAATTATAAATAGCTGAAAATGTTATTTTAATTTTCATAATTTCCCAAAAATATCAGATAATTATCAAAACCTCAAGTTCTTGATTTTGTGGGTGAAATCCGTTCCTCAAACAAATCTCTTGATTCCCAGCTTATTTCTGGATCGTTTTTGACGTTCTTGATATCGAATTGAAGCTTGTTTCAAGGCCGATCTTTTAACACCAACATCGTAATCTAAGGTTTAGTATTTCGATCGATCCAAGTTCGCCATAATCGACGAATTTGGAACTTTTATATTCCTGTATTGATTGATTGTTTTGATGCTAAATATGGCTTCCTGGTGTGATTTAGAATCGTTTTATGTGTATTGAGTAATTGTTTGTATACAGGAATTATATAGCCGAGTTCTTAAGTTTTGTCCGTTTTAGTTTTGATTTTTTCGGCTTGTATGATAATTGATTGTTGTTATTAAGGGTATGAATAGATCAGTCACGCTTGTAGCTTCGTTTTACTATGTTAAACGTGCGATTTGGTTAAGAATTGGTAGAACCCGCTGTTGGCCGGAGATTGCTCGAAGTCGCCGGCTTTAATGGCTTCCCGGCTGTAAACTCGGGATCCTAAACTATTCTGGGATGTTTGTTAGCAGGAATACATATCTGGATGCGTGTTTGTGTTATTTGGACCGAAAAATCGGGTGAAATCCGGACCTGGGGTGTGTTCTGGCATCGTCGGAAAACGGGGCTCGTGGCCGGGAAATCCCGCCGGCTTCTGGAAACTCCAAATTCTGGCGTGTTCCTGGGAATTTTCCAGTCACGTTCTTGAGGGTCAACTGTTTGATCCGAAACTCTGATACCCCAAAACAAAAACATGTTTCTAAAAATTTTGTTTCAAAATAATTCAAAAATCATTCTTTTATCCTAATTTCATATTTTTAAGTCAAATTTCATTTAGTTAATTATTTGTAATAATTAACTAAATTCCCTTTTATTCTAGAAATTATTTTCTGCATTATTTTCAAACATTCAATATTTGAATTAATTATTTATAAATTATATTGATTAATTAATTATTTATTTGATTAATTGATAAATTTATTTAATCAATTAATTTTATATATAAATAGTTAAATAAAATTTATTTATTTATAATTAAGTCAATTAAAGTTTTAAGAATTATTGTAAGAATTATTTGCAGCTTTTGGAAATTTATAAAACACTGAATAATCAATTAATCATATTATTAATTGATTTATTCTTATTTTATTCGTAATAAATAGACCGTTGGCCCGTTTTTAACGAAACTAAAGCGTCTTGACTCAGAAAAATATTTCGCTTCTATTAAAAATGCTGTTGAGACCCAATTTCTTTTATAGAAAACAGTCGAGTCTTTTACAATCATTTCTGAGTTAGGTTTTTAACGAAAAGTCGTGTTTGACCCGATTTCAGTTTTAAAAGTACCGACCCAAATCGTTTGACGAATTGAGTTATGTGTCAGTTATGTCTTATGTGTTTACTTGCTATGTGGATTATGTACTTACTTTCATTGTATGTTTATGTGCGTAACTGATTAGGGTTATGTAATAATGTGCATGTTGTGACTTATCTGTATTAGAGGTTATCGTATGGGTAGACGATAAGGTTGTAGTCGAGCCGTTCACCAAGTAATTATCGTTTAGACGATTAAAGTGATATCTTTTGATTACAGATACGGGTCATTCGAGATGATCAGAACCAGACAGATGGGATAAAGAGAATTGACTGAGATTACATGTCAGGCTGTTAGCGCCCGCAGGAACGGCAAATTAAAAAGTTATTGGATTGAAGTTGGTGATGTCAAGAGATGTCAGAATGAGATGAATGTATTAGTTGCGAGTGTGCATAATTGCTAAGGACTAAAGGCAAGTATTTTCCCCACTATTCTACTTCCAGAATAGGTAAATGTTTTAAATATCATAATGTGTTTATTCTGATTCTGCAAGTACTGTTTTGCTAGTATAAATTCAAAGTAAATGGATTTTATATCCTCGAATACTGTACTATTTTATAAATATTCTTGTGGGACATTGTGTCCTGAAAATCAACAGATTATTGACATCATGTTATTCTAATAATTATTCTTCTAGAAGGAAATTTCTTTTTTGATAGATAGTGAATAACTATACTATCCAAAAATACTCTATGTAAATAGTATTTCGTTGGGTGATTTAGCGAATAACTAATTATTCTAGTTATATCGCCATTAGTTGTTGTGATTACTCCGGACCATTTGAAATGGGGAGTTGTTTAATGAGGATGTCGATTGATTCAGCTCCTTAAAGAAAAATATTTTTCTGAATTGGATGGTTGCGTAAGAGGTCGTGGCACCAGTCCAGTGTGAGCTATGTATTATATAAAATTATAATACCTTGCTAGGCCAATGTGTGCCTTGGGTACCCCTTTGTTGTTCGGATATGCTTCGGCATACCGGTGTTGCTCCGCGGCTGATCATCGGCGGCAACATAGCTTCGTTCGAGTATTCCAATTCAAAATGTTGTTTACTGTTGAAGCTGATAATAGCTTTTGGTTTGTTCAGATATTGTTGTTTATCTGTCTTTCAGATATTACTGTGGATACTGCTTTATGAACTCTAACTCTTGTTGATATTAGATTATTGTTGAATCCTCAGTTGCTTAACTATCAAAAGGTTTATGAGGAAAAAGTGATGAAAAATATGAAAATGATTTTGAGACTGTTAAGGAATTAAATATTGAATTCCTTGACCATTTCTTTTCTTCAAAGAAATTTATTGTTATAAAAGTTATACTTGATAGCATATATCAGTTTTATTCGAAACTGTTTTGCAATGATCAAATTATGCTTTAATATACTTGCTGAACATTTCTTTCACTCATACTTGCTGGTTTTAAATTTAACCTTCCAGTGAAAGGTAGATTGGCGTGATTTAGCTGCGTAGTTCGAAAGAAGAAAAGAAAGGTATTTGTGTAAAGATGGTCGGGCCAGGGTACTCGAAATAGAGTAAGTGCTATTGTATAAAGTTGTTGTATTTATATTATTTATATTATCGTTTAGTTGGGCCTAGTATACTTCTTTTTGAAGCTATACTAGTGATTTTGGATTCTTGTTTCTAGAACTGTAACCTAAAAGATTTAGTTAGGGTCTGATATTATATTTCAACTGTTGGCCAGTAATTGGATGTTGTTTAATTATTAAACAGGTTTTTATTAATTTGAGATTTTAGTGACGACCAAATCCTCTGACCCCGGATTTGGGGACGTCACGTTACTGACTAATCCCTTTTAGTGTTCATCCAAAATTTACTGGTACTAGCTTATATCCCGTGCGATGCACGGGTTCCCGTTTATTTATATATTCATTTATTAATATTGCATAATTTTGATAAAAATTTAATGTAAATAATTAAATATTAAATTAATAATTAAATAATTACTATTTTAATTTCAATGTATTTAATTTCAGGATAAAATTAAATTATATAAAATAGTATATGATTCAAACTTGAACTATTAATTTTAATTGTACTTTTATAAATAGAAATAAAAATAAAAATATTTGTGATTGGTATGATTCAAACTTGAGAACTTATTTGTATCTTTATAAATCATAAAAAAAATGTTTGTTGTCCGAGGGATTCGAACCTGAGAGTTTTGGTAGTTCATTATTTTAATATTTGAAAAATGTTTGTTGTTGCGATTTGAACCTCAGAATTTATTTGTATTTTCATAAATAATAATATAAATATTTGTTGTTGGAGGGATTCGAACCTGTGGAGCTTGGGTACTGCATCATTTTAATACTAAAATCTAACGATTCTGATCATCTGGTTAAGAAGATCCGACGGTCATAAAAGGAGATAACCAAAATGGAGGTTGAACCAAAATATACCCTATTCCGGTTATTATAGTTTAGTATAGATAAAGTGTAAAGTATACTAGTCTAATTACTGAGAAAAAGAATGTCCTTTTTGCATTATTTATGTTTAAGTTGATCAAATTTAATTTGTAATGTATATAATTAGAAAAAAACTTACATTATCAAAAAAATAAGTAATTTATTTTAGAGAATTCGTCAAAAATACTAGAATAACAGTTTGTTTTTGCAAAAATACTATCTTCACCAAATTCTTGCACATTTACTATTAATTTAAGAAAATAAGATAATAAATTGCAATTTTACTATTACTTTTTAGCTTTACACCCATCTTTTAACACGCGACTCAAAACTCTCTCTCTCTCTCCTCATTCTTTTCTTCATTCTCTTCCACTTTTCTCCCTCTTTCGCTCCCGGTGATTATCTCTCTATTTTTTTCCCATTATCTGCGACAACTAGTTGAATTCCTGTTACGCTTCACTCTTTGTACTTTATTTTCATATAGGTGAATTTGTATTTCGATTTCATTGTGTTGCTGCTTATATGTATGTGTATGAACCCTAATTTCAAAGAATTTCTTTATAATATTTGTTGTAATTAATATATGTATCACATTTATTTTGTATTCAATGTGTGTATATTTTGTTAATTGATTTATATTAGTTGTTAATTAGGGCTTTTTTAGTTTTATTTCGCAGTTTGATCTTAGAATGGTTCATACAAGGTTATCTCTTAGTGGTTCTGATGCATCGGGTTCGAATTTCAAGTCAAAGTTGAATGTCAGCCCTAAAAAACTTAAGGGGAAACAATTATTGAAGTCTCAGTTGAAGTATAAGAAAGGGAAATTAAGGTTTCAGAGCCAACTCCAACCTCCTCCCCAGAGGTATATTTCATCAAGCATTTTGTAATTACTATGTTTACAAAGTATTGTCTATTTTTTTTTTTTGTATTTTTTTGTTTGCATTCTATTTTTGTGCAATTGATTTGTTTTGTATTTTGATTATTGTAGTTGCAAGTAGATTACTCTAGTCTCTGTTAGTTTTAGTTGATTTGTTTATAGTTAGTTCTAGTTATGATATGGATTTGTATAGCTAGTGCCTTTTGGTACAGCTTGGAATTTAGTTGATATGGTTTTGATTCCAATTTGGTTAATACATTGTCATGTAAGGGTCTTTCACTTATTGTCAAGAATGCTCTACTACCATACTCTACCTTACTTCCTCATTTCTTGATGTTAACCAACTTTTACGAGAAGACAGACACGATTTTTCTACTTAGTGTTATACGAAAAGGGCGAAGATCAATTACTTTAGAGTAGTTATGTAGCATGAATATCCTCGTGTATCCTCAATGTGAGTTTTTTCACTTGCATATAATACGCGTTTTTTTAAAATATTTTTACTTTATCATAGTTTTATATTCATTTTATGTCGGGATAGCGGTGTACTTACGGCATTTATTGCGGAGTATTTGGTTAGGGATATGGAACTCCTTGATGCTTCTTTTGATATATCTACTCATAGAACAGGCTTACATTTTCATTTTACTCTAATGCAATTGAATATATATAGCGAGCCTGAGTATCTTACGAAGTGCGATGGAAATGGACACAGTCTTCAAAGAAGTGTTCTCCAAAAAGACCCCAGGGTGGAAATATTGCAACTAGAAAGAGAAAGATGAGAAAGACTTCTCGAAAAGGTAATAAGAAAATGAAGGGTTAGCCATTGTAGTTACCATGATATTTTTTATATTCTCATCTGATCTTGTAGTTTGATAGGACTTGATTATGTTCCTAAGTATGACTAATTTTGAGAGTATCCCTAATGATATAACTTTGCTCCTGTATTGTGAAACTATGACTAATATTTTGAAAAAGACAATCTGTGTTTGGAATCATTACTATGTTCCTTGTCATTGTTGTTAAATTTTTTTTTATGTTTTTTCATTTTGTTGCAGAGTTATAGTTTATAAAGTATATGTAATTGAAAAATAATTTAATACTCTGTATCAAAGCAGAGCATATAGTGATATATTTGTGCTTTTATTGTCACTTATATGGGTAAATTATAATATTAATGATATTGTGGTTGATTTTTTGGTTGAACTTAGTTGCGTATTAGTTTCATTATAGTTGCAACCTTATTTCCAGGGTTGAATATAGTTGCAATTATATTTCAGTATAATTTTAAAATTGATTTTAGTTGCATGTATAGTTGACTGGAATGG
>PHNY01165427.1:0-15910 GCA_003724115.2 Anethum foeniculum | reverse complement strand
TAAATATATAATTTTTAAGATGTGTATTTTGATAATTTGATATTTATTTAAAATAAATATGATATAATATATTTAATATCATATCGCCGATCCTTAATTCTAAGGTAGTGGAGTTTGAGATAACTACTTGGTTATGTGGTAGTCAATTTGTCTTATTAAGGATACGTATGTTTTTTTTATTTTTTAATTTATTTAAATATATATAAATAATCATAAATAGGAAAGTATTAGGATATTTTTTGGAAAGTGTTAACTAATCAAATTATTCTATGTTTTGCTTATAATAGTATAGTATAGATTCGGTGATTAAAAATGCTTATATAATCTCTTCCGCTCCTGCATTACAGAGTTGGCCTTATTATTACCAGTTACCACCAGTAGGAGAAGTGTTAGACTAGGGCCTAGATCTACAATCTTAAGCACTTAATTTAATATAGCAATTCTTTAACCATGTTAAACTCTGGTTGAGCACCACACTACATGCAGAAAAAAAAAAGGTTTCTCAAGCCTTTCGCGAAGTATGAATACCTTTACCGAACCATATTTTAAAACCATAATATGGTGTATATATCTCAAACTCCATAAACGAAGAATATGTAGCTGAATTACATGCTTCAACAGCCTCTGCCACATCTTAACACTTCACAGTATATACAAGTAAAAGCCAATGATTCAATGAACCAGTATAGATTGAAGCGAAAGGAGATAATACTTGCTATAATTTGATTTAAAAAAAATGCACACTTGCTAGGGACCGTAGCAAGTCCCTCCTTTGCAACATTTGTCACTCAAAGGACAGCAGAACTGCTCCCAAGAATTTTTGTCTTGGTTCTCAGATATGGTAGCTGATGATGAGATTTTTGATTTCTCGTAAACACACTGCAATTGCAACATATGAATTTGAGCTGCGGACTCAGGAAGTTGCGCTGCAGCTATATGGATTAATTTGTCAATCCGATATATCTTCATTTCATCAAATCCCTATAGACATGCATTAAATCAATACCTCGTTAATTTATTACCTCTCATAATGCTCAAAGGATGCTGATATACTATAATGCCCAGTAAGTAGCATGATACACCATTAGATTAAAAATTCAGGTTGATCAAGCATAAAGTACGCAGATCACATGGAACTGACTTTTTTAGTATCAATTACATAGCTATAGATTGATAATCCCACATCTATATCATGCGGGGAAAATCAATTCATCCGTCCTTTAACTATGTTGTTTTTGGTATAGGTCCTTGTTCTATAAAAATAAATATTTCGATCCTTATATTTATAAATTTTCTGATTAGTGTCTCTCCGTCAAAATTTGACTAACGTCCGTTAGTCAATTAGGGTTCTTCAACTTCTTGAATTTGGGGGTTTTTAATTCGTTGATACAATGATAAAATTGAGCATATAAGAAGTTTCGGGAGGTGAAACCAAAGAGATCTATATAGGTTTCGATGGCGTAGGATGGCCGGAATGGCGGCCGGAAACCATGGCCATGGCCGGAATGGTGGCCGGAACTACCATTCCGGCCATCCCACACCATTGAAACCTAGATAAATCTCTTTGATTTGACCTCCCAAAACTTTTTATAGTCTCAATTTTATCATTGCATCAACAAATCAAAAACCCCTAAATTCAAGAACTTGAAGAACCCTAATTGACTAACGTCCGTTAGTCAAATTTAGTCGGAAGGACGATAATCAGAAAATTTATAAGTATAAGGATCGAAATATTTACTTTTATAGAACAAGGACCTATATCAAAAACAGCATATAGTTAAAGGACGGATGAATTAATTTTCCCATGTGCGTATAGTTTATAAGTTCTGTTATTGATTCTTATAGTCTTGGAATATATTTGGTTTCTGTAACAGCTGCAGTTATATATACTTTCTTATAACCTTTCTTCTTTCATGGTAGCTGCTAATTTTTGATATGGAGGAAATCTTGTTCTACTTGTGGATGATGGTAGTATAATTTGGCAGAGCTTCAGCCTTCCGGATAATCATTTTGTTAATGATGTTAATTAGAGTTGTAATAACAATATGACATGTTAATTTATTTTGTCTTATTAGTTGTGTTTTTATTCTATTTTACTTCTTACAGATTTACAAGTAAAAACCAAAAAGCTAATGAGCCAATGTAGAATGAAGTGAAAGAAGATTGCTCTAGTGTAATGCCATAAACATAGCACACTAACCAGTTACCAGGAACTTGTAGCCGTAGCAAGTCCCTCCCTTACAACATATGGGATCGCGCAGGAAAACTGAGAATGTTAGGGATCTATCATTAACTTATGGATACAAGAAATGATTATTTTGCAAAAGCAAATCATATACCACAGATTAGCTAACAGGAATTATATTTTGAATGCAATGAAAAAACGTTACATGAGAAAACTGAGAGACGAGTCCTGACTCATGACCCCTAATGTCCGCCCAGTTCCTAGGTTTGATTAGCAAATCATATGCCATGGAAAACAATTGCAAGAGAAGGTTGTCACAAATACTGGATAACTCTAGGTATGTTTGGATACATGTGTCTGATGAATAAGCTCACTCATATTCATCCAAGAAGAACCTCCTTCTTCCACGGCCTTAATAGCCAACTCACCAACCTCCTCCACTCTCTTCCTCACAGCCATCCCCATTTCTCCATCCATTAATTCTCTCACCGTTCTCTCCAAGCCTTCTCCCTTGACAAAACCTCTCATACTCCCATCACAAGTCTCCACCATCAACCCTACCTTGATCTCATCCACCACAATTACTGCATTCAACGGTTGATCTGCCCCTAGAGGCCAGGCCAGAATAGGAACCTTTGCACATATACTCTCTGTCACTGAGTTCCACCCACAGTGACTCATAAACCCTTTCACACTCTCATGCCTCAGAATCCTTCTCTGATCAACCCAGTCTTTTACCACAATTCCTCTCCCCTTAACTCTCTCTACAAACCCTTCGTCTAACTCTTCATTATTTCCCACCACCCACAGAAAATTAACTCCTGAGTTCTCTAACCCAATCTTAATTTCTTCACTCTGTTCCTTTGTAATTTCCGACTGGGACCCAAAAGCTACGTAAAGAACTTCAGTTTCTTTCTTCGTGTCTAGCCATTTCATCCACGGCTGCTCTTCTTGGCTGACTAGTTTTCTTGGTGGTGGCTCAGCCAGGCATAGGGGACCAAGACACCACGCTTTAGGCTTGCATTCTTTGTTCCAAAACTCCAAGAACCTAGGTTCTAGCTCGCTGCAGCTGTTAACTATAGTACCGTAGCTTTTAGAAGTAGCATCAAGTTGATCTACAATAAATTTGGAACAAACAAGGTGGGCTTCAAAATGATTTGTTGTGAGCTTGATTGAAGGAAAATTTGGATGCTGAACTACTTCATCAGATTTCGTCTCCAAAAGAAGTCCACGACGTTTCAAAACCAGATCGTCATAAATTACGGTTGTGAACACATTCCAACCGCCAAAAGATAGTCGAGGGATACCAAACTTGGAAGCTGAATCAAGTGTCCAACCAAGAAACATGTCAGTAACCACAAAACTAATAGTTGGATGTGCTTTTAGTACCCGTTCAAAGTCTGCTTGCATAAACTGAGTGGAGGTGAGAAAGGGAAGAAGTAGAGAACGGGATGGAAGTTTGTCGGTGCTCTCGACACCAGCTGGTATGCCAGGGACTTTGGGAAAAGGAAGATCAACAATATTGGCTGTGGTGTTTGAGAGTGATTCGGAGATGAAGGCGCGGTTAGCAGGGGTGGTTAAAAATGTAACTTTGGCACCATGTCGGATGAAGAGGAGAGCTAAATGAATGGTAGGTATAGTATGGCCTTTGGCCATGAAAGGGAACAACAGAACATGAGGAGAAGACGATGAACCATCATCATGATTATCACTTCTTGAACTCATTTTTCCTCCTTAGCTCTTCTGTAGATTACAACTTGGAACTACAAAAGATTAAAAGCAGTTCCTATTTATATAATATTATATACACATGTGAACTCTAAGATTTGGTTTGATAATAAGTTGCAGCGCAACAAAGTTTACAAGTTCACATTGTTGTCAAGTTGAACTATACGTACACGGTTTATACATACACTAAAATGAGTGATAGGTAAATGATTTTATCGTATTACTGATGCTGAATGATTTGTGTGGGTGAAGATGGGACCGCTGTGATTGAAAGGAGAACATGAAGTGGTTTTAATAATGTAGCATGATGGATACAACTGGAGCAGGTAATGGGTGTACTTTCGTTCTCTATATTTTGTATTGGCGTCAAAGTATTAAAATCAAAGCCCGCCTCAATTTGTATTTGTGTGTGTGCGGGGCTTTTAGAAGAACATCTTAAAATGAGAATGGTGAGAACAGTTAAAATTGGGTCATTTTACAAAATTTAAAATTTTTGTTTTACATAAAATCACCAATTTACTAAATTGGAAATTTTAAATTTTTAAAAAATTATCAGTTTCAACTACGGTAATCACCGTTCTCACGGTTCTCATTTTAAGAAGTTCTCAATGAAGCATGACCCATATATGTGTGTGTATATATATAATATTTCTCTAAATTATATAAGTATAGAAGATGTTATTTGTATTTGATATATTTAGTAAAAGATAATATGTATAATTTATATTATAAATATTATATATTTTTAAAATTTAGTTATTTATTTCGTGTACTTTCATTCCGTGTCATGTACCTATTTCGGAAAACCAAACTTAACACTAATTAAAGTCATATTTTTTCGTGTTTATGTACATTCGTGTTCGGGTACCAAATTTTCGCATTCAAATACTAATTATTCGTACCGTTTCATACCGTGTTCACCTGTCTTTTATCAATATATCAAAATTGTAAATCTAAAATACAACCAACAATTTTAAGATCCGCATTCATGTATTCAAAAGTAGTTGTAGGCAACTGCTCCACGTTTATATTTGTAAACATGTGGGGGTGGTCGACCATTATCTCATAATGCTTGTTTGAATTGTCTGAGAGCATGGACGGTTCCAGAATTGTTTCCATTTTCTTCCTGCGCCGTGTATACTTTAAATGAAATATGTCCCGTTATTTGTTTCTGATATCAAATGCTAGTGTTTTAAGTTTTAACTGATACCCATTATATTGTTATGTAATTATAATTTAAAATTGAAAACAACTTAAATTATGATATAATTATTTATATTACGGGGACATTTAATCTTTTCTAGGCGCGTAGAACATTATAAAATAAACATATTTATGTGCTATTTTTTAATTAAAATATCGCTAATTTTTGAATTTCTGAGAGTGCGTGTCCGTATTTTGAAAAAATAAGCTAATTTTTGAATATTTAAGAATTCGTGTCCGTAGACCCCTGCATATTAAAATTTTGAGAAAATTGGCTCTCCCAAGTCCCACCAACCATTACCATCTTCCAGGTTAAATTATGTTAACTAGTTACAAATATAATAATATCAATAACCGAATATAATGCAGAACCATATTATCACAAGGACCTTTGAACTCCAGTTATCATTATTTACTTGCCCAAGAAAAAAGTTATCAGAAGTCGAACCTCAAAAGAAAAAATACATAAATTATTGTTTTTGACCCAAAAATCCACAATATACTCCTAATTTTACAACTATAAATTTTATTGAAATAGATAATTCATCTATTTTGTTTGTACAACGCATTTATTTGTGTGCGTGTATTTCATGGAATGTACTATGATTTTCGGGTTAATTATCTAGTTGGTCACTGAAGTCAGCTTAATGTATCAAGTTGGTCACTGAACTTAAAACAGTATCAAAATGATCACTAAAGTGCCTCAATTTTATAGTTTACCAAGTCTTTTGACATTTTTAAGCGGAAACTGCTGACTTGTCTAACAGTTTATCCA
The DNA here is from genome assembly GCA_003724115.2 of Anethum foeniculum. Taxonomy (NCBI): domain Eukaryota; kingdom Viridiplantae; phylum Streptophyta; class Magnoliopsida; order Apiales; family Apiaceae; genus Anethum; species Anethum foeniculum. Next base: position 10,019 of record PHNY01165427.1, on the reverse strand, counting down.
CGTGGCTAACATCTGTAAGTTTAACCATAGTTATTTAACTAAAATTAAAGTAAACTCTAGTTTAAACATGGGATTAGTATATCATCTCATGTTTTGAGCCGTTACATCTCATGTTTAGAGCCGTTACATGTTGATAGGGCTAGAAAGAGCCGTTACCTTACCACTTAGTGGCCACATCATCTTAATTTTGACACATCAGTATTTCCCGTTAATGGCAACTAACGGATGATACACGACGTTGACTTTAGCGACCATTTTGATACCGTTTTGAGTTCAGTGACCAACTTGATACATTAAGCCAACTTCAGTGACCATCCAGATAATTAACGCATGCATTTTCACTTGACACATTCCACTAGTACTGTTTTTGGAAGAATAGTACTGTTATTTTGTGATGAGCTTGTGTATAATAATTAGAAATTGGAAATGCTTACTCTCTCTTCCACAACTACGTTACAAAGTTAATCCTATTAATACCACCGGTAGGGGAAGTGTTTAGACTCTAGTGTGAGAACCAGACTTCAAACTAGGGATGTAATTCGAGTCGAGTCGAGTTTGAGCTTATCAAATTCGAGTTCGAGATTTTTTTAATCAAGTCGAGTCGAGCCAAAAAATAATCGAGCCTGAAAACTATGTTCGAACTCGACCCGGATAATAAACGAGTCGAGTTCGAGCTGCTCACGAGTTTTCGAGTTTTCCGAGTTTTTTAACGAGTATTCGAGCTTATCCCATTTTATCGAGTTCGAGCTTATCGAGTTTTTTTACGAGTCGTCGAGTTTATCGATTTTTCGAGCTCTCGAGCTTATTGGGGTTATTATCGAATTTTTAAGTTTTAACTTTGATTTCATGAAAATTATCCGATTATGTTATATTATATTCAAGTTCAACCTATAAATATTCTTTTTGCATATTTAAAATGACAAAAAAAATTTAGAATAACACACATAATGTTTTCAACACTCAACATTTTCAATCTAGTTAAACAATATTCTAATCTCATCTATTCAAAATTTTTTACTATGCATTTTATCTTTATTACAAACTAAAAATCTTGAATAAAATACAATGATAATAACAACAATAAAATGTTATTATTATTTTCGTGAACAAATTTGGTTTTGCTTTTCCAAAATTAGCACCACAAGAATCATAAGTAGTTTTAGAAATTATATTTATTAGGATGATTTGTCGACAAGTGTAATTACAGGCATCTATAGTCTAATAGTAATATCAAAATTTGCAAATGAGTATATGACAATGTTATGTACTTATGTTACCATCATATTATTGTAATTTATAATTATATAACGTGTATCGATATAAGAATCAGCAACCAAACTTAATCGAGTGATTGATGCATCGACTGATCAAAAGATAATCTAAAGTAATAATTGAGATATGAGATACATTTTAATAGCTAATAACATTTAAAATATATTAGTCTAATAGTTATACTTATTATAAATATATCTTTTAAATATAATTTATAATGTTAGTTGAATTTTTGAATTTAAGTATGTAACAGTCTCTGGTTGAATTTATTAATCACTACACATAAATATAATTATGTAAGTATTATATCTTGTACATAAACATAATCTATATATTATAAATTGTTAAATAACCCTTTTTACAGATTCGGGAATTGAGATTCATATTTAGGTTTGGATGAGATTTTAAATTTTAATTTGATCTGGACTATCCATTTCTAGGTTCAATATCAATATTTTGGTTTGTATTAGATTCATATTTTTATATGACCCGTTTTTTACATGAAAAGTTTGTTGAACAAACTAATATATCAATAATGAAATTTATGATAATTATGTTAAATTTATTAATATAATTTTGAATCTTGAATTAGTCTTTCAGTTTTGGCAACACCACTAATGTGTATATGATTATATTTTCATGTAATATGTGGAACAAAATATCTAACTAAATTAATTTTAAAATATATTTATTATATTTTTATAAAATTAAACTTAAATATATTTATAAAAATATATATTTTTATAATATTTAAAGAATTTTATATAATAAAAACGTAATAATGCTAGTCAATTATGAAAAACTAGCAAATTAGTTTGTAAAACTAATTTTACTTGATAATTGGATGACACATATATTAACAAACACATGAATATTTTTAAAAAAATAGAAAAAAGTAATCGAGCTCGAGTTCGAGCCGAGTTTATCGAGTCGAGCTCAAAAAAACTCGGCTCGACTAGAGTTTTTTATCGAGCCCCAAAATGTGTACAAACTCGAGCTCGATAACGAGTTCGAGCCCAATTTATCAAGTCGAGTTCGAGCCGGCTCGGTTCGAATTACACCCCTACTTCAAACAGATCAAAAGAAGTTTCTAAAACCTTTCTAAAGGTATAAGAGCAAGTTCTGGAACTTAGATGTAAAATTGAAAAATGCTATAATTTGTGCTAAATATAGAACCAAATATAGATGTTGCTATAATTGTCACCTAAGCATGCAAATGCCAAAATGCATTAATAAAGCAATAGTGACAAATATAGTGCATGTTTGGGAAATCTTAACATAAGTAACTTATGATTTAAAATGAATAAGTGACTTATAAGTGATAAGTAGATGAATACTTATAAGTTATATAAGTGTTTGGATAATTTTCCTTATAAGTCAGAATATTTTTTATTAAAATAAAATAAAATAATATTTTTTTAAAATATAATTATCTTAATTCGTGAATTTTAAATTAGATTAATATTTAAAAATATATATTTTAAAACTAAAGTTAATAAAAAACAAAAAATCAGAAATAAGTTGAGAAAAAGTACGTCGTTAGTAACATTCAACTTATCAGCTTATAAGTTGCAAAATTCGACTAAATTTGGTCGACAAACACTCATCGATAAGTTGTTGCGGACTTATAAGTCATAAGTTGACTTATAAGCCGCGGCCAACAGGGCCATAGTTATGTACTTTAAGATTAAATAATTAGAATATAGCTTTATTTGGATGTGTTTGGGTGCTATTTTGCATCTAACATTGAATCATAAATTCTATTTTAGCACTAAAAACCACTTTTTGATTTCAAATTATAAGAATAACTACATCTATTTTAACATCACCATTGACTTGCTCTAACACGTTTAACTAACCATATTTAAAAACCATAATATGGTGTATTATATCAAATCACCAGTGAAGATTATGTAGCTAAACTACATGCTTAAACAGCCTCTCCATTGTCTCAATACTTCACAATATATACAAGTAAAAGCCAGTGAACCAATATCGAATGAAGTAACAGGAGATAATACCACTATAATTTGATAAAAATTGCATACTTGCTAGGGACCCGTAGCAAGTCCCTCCCTTGCCACACTTGCTACACGAAGCACAGATTGAGCACTTAAAGGCGAAAGGTTTGATTGGCAGAACTTTTCCCAAGAATTTTCGTCTTGGTTCTCGGATATGGTAGATGGTGATGAGATTTGTAATTTCTCGTGAACACTCTGCAACTCCAACAAAAGAGTTCTAGCAGCTTCTCTGGACTCAGGAAGCTGGTCACTGAGCTGTGAAGCAGCTATATGGATCAATTTGTCAATCCCATATGCCTCCACTCCATCAAATCCCTATAAGGCATGCATGAAATCAATACCCCGTGCATTTATTACCTCTCAAAAAGCCCAAAAAGATATTAAGAGAATGCCCAGTATGTAGCATGATACAATACCAAACTAAAAAACAGCTTGATTAAGCGAAGTAGACAGATCATATGAAGCTGACTGTTTTTGTATCAATTAAATAGCTACAGATTGATAATCAATTCCACATCTATATCGATTAATCAATAAAAAAGCAGTAAGTAGTGGAAAGATAGCAAGACACTTGAGTAAAACAAAAAGGCAGAAAGAGAAGTTTATCAAGAATGGTTCTTTTGTTTTCCTGGATTTATTGCATTTGATGGATTGTAAAAAACACGAGAAATATACCAGAGAAGGGATGCGGCAAAGAAGGAACAGAAAATCAGATGGTATACAAAATTACGACAACTTTTTCTGTTGAACATAAATCTTGGTTGACAGAAAAAACCTGAATCATAAGCAAGTCTAATTTTTCTAATTACATGAGGTATCAATCGTACCAGATATAAAAACATCAAATAAGCGGAAAGTTTGGGAATCTATAAGTACAACAGATATTGATATAAAGAAACATAAAGGAGGTTATAGTGATGCGTTTGATATAACCATTCTTTATAATGAAGTTCTTAAAGAAATTACTAAATTTCTTACCAGTCGAAGAACACTGCGACAAAAGGACATTGACGCCTTTGCTCGAATACGAGGATTTTTGTGCTTAAGAAAAGTTTGCAACTTGGGTAACAACAATACTGGCGAGACCCAAGTAGTCATGGCTATTAAAGTTTTCTCAGCTGCTTCGCATACAAATCGTTTATCCTGTGAAGACTTGAGAAGAAGTTGGACCAGCTGACCAAAAATATTTTAACGATATTAACACTAAAAATAAAACAATCACATTGATGAAGTAACGAGTATTTCTAAAAAGAGTTAGTTACCAGTGGATCCAGCGAATCAATGATGCGATCATTATATGCCTTAAAAATGTCTGCTGAAGTCATAACTGCAGTTTTGCAGACGGCACTTCTTGGATTCTTCAAGGATTTCACAACAAGTGACACTACATTCCCCCTATATGCAAAGAAAACATTCTACTCAATGAATAACCTGTAAAGAGATCTGTACTATGAATTTTTGCATAAATCTTTAGGCCATGGACAAATGAAACTTACAACATGTCGCTTAACAATTCCTTGTGGAACAGTGAAAACCGCCTTACATTATTAAGGGCACCACAGACGACAACCCAGTCTTTTGACTCCAGCTCAGCTATGAGAATCTGGAAAGAAACCATAATTATATGAAACCCAATAATAGAATAGTGATGCAACCCAGTAGATATGAAGATACATAAAATGTAAAGTTTAAGCTACACTCTTGCCTCAAGACTTTTATTGGGTTCTTCAACATCATCCAGATTCTCAGATTCAATGTACTCCACTTCTGTACTAGCTGCCTCTGCCCCATTTTCATTAAGAGATGTTTCAACCAAGGGGCAAGCTGATTTCGTTTTCTCTTTAAGATTACCATCATTATGTTCAATCTGAGGCTTGTGAAAGGCCCCATTCGGGGAGTTCTCAATTTGCTTGTGAGATTCAGGTAGCATGATGAGATCGCTGAGAGCGTTAGCCGACATTACTAAGGGTTTAAGAAGGCAAAGTATAGAAAAGACTGATGTAATCAGTACGAGAATACAGTCGCAGCCATCAAGAACCTTCAGACTGACTGAGTAAGGAGAAATGCGCATGTAAAGAAATCATCTGTAGAGTTGCATACTTAGTTTGAATTGCAGCAAATTCAATATTATCCAAACATGTAGGTAGACAAAATTGCAGATCCTGCAGATCAAATTCAACTTATGTGACCGAATAAGGGATGCACAAACATTAAACAAACTGCAAATGAAGGAACAAAATGAACTTAAACAGAATAAACCCAAACCACTGGTCTTTATCTTAATCATATAACCACTGGTCTTTATCTTAATCATATAATCACTGGTCTATTATATATATGAGGAAATATAATGACAGCTTCAAAATTAAACAAATTCCGCATACACAGTAAAACAACAGACACTTGATATATTATCTATAACAATCAATAGGTGTAATTAGCATCTCAGCTAGTCCATTTCAATAGCCTTGATAAAGCACTCATTCCTAGCCTACTCAAAGAATGGACGGCAACCAAAATAGGTCATATCGAATATCAAGGTCAATCCATCCTACTGTCATTCAAGTGACTAACCTTAAGTCGTAACAAACACCAAAAGGTCAACAATCGCCACCACTTCCACACATTTTCTCTAGTGTATCTTAATTACATACGTATACCCTCAAGTAAACACCGTCTCACTCTGTAATCATAACCTACTACTTTAGCCAACAAATCTCAATACAACGAGACGATGACATTCTCTTTTACATTTACCGGAACCACTCCAAAACAACAGCACTTGTACTTCAGCTTTCTCAACTTGATCAGACCTACTAGTACTCTTTCACTTGGACTTATGACCTCTTTCTAACTACAATCCGTAAAATGACAATTACGCTGACACTATATACACATCGGATCACATAAAGCAATACACGGAAACAGATCTATTGCGCAGAATAACAGAGTTCGAAACACGACAAGTTACAAGTGATGCTAAAATGCCAAGTAATTCACATAACTTTCTATTCAAGTTCACATTAATCGAGTACACTACAAAATCAAACCCTAGATTAAAGCTCTTTTACAATTTATCAGTAAACAAGCAAAATTAATACAACAAATACATATATTTTATGAAAGAGGATAAGATAACCTAATTAAAAATGCGAGTTGTAAAAATAAACATCAAGTGGAGAAAAGTTACCAGAGGTAGATGAAGAAGATGCTTCAATGTTGTGTGGTGGATTAAATTGTATGTAAGCGTGTATGTATAGATAGAGAAATGGAGAGTGAAGAATTGTAGTGAGAGAGATAGGTAACCGGCGAGAGTACAAGACAAAATTACGCCGGTATTAAATAATAATGAACCGACCTGGGCCAGCCCAGCAGGCACGGATATTACATGTGGCGCAACACCAGTATGGTCCATTTTATTCAATTTTTTATTTTCCATTTCCAATCATGCCCCTTAATTATCAAATACATGACTCATCGGGTCCAAATGTATCGATTTGGTCACTCATTGCAAATTTGACTCAATTTAGTCACTAATTTAAAATTTTCTATCAACTTAGCCACTGAAATAGTAAAATTTTGTATCAACTTGGTCATTGAAAAATGATCTCATTGATACAATTTTTCAAATTAGTGACCAAATTGAGTCAAATTTGCAATGAGTAACTCAATTGATACATTTGGACACAATGAGTCATGTGTTTGATGATTAACCCTTTTACTTAATTAGGACTTTTTTCCCCTAAATTGATAGTATATTATAAAAGAAAATGTACAAGGGAAAGCTCCCATGCTATATGACATGTCATAGATGGGACTATTTATAACCAATCTGCAACAAACAGATTGAAGATAGAAGGTAAACAAAAACAAATAAGCAGATCAAGCCTACTACAAACTACAGTATCAAACCAAGTCTCAAAACAAACAAAGCTGCTAAGTCTAGCTTTAACATCTACCATAATACCATCCAGAAGCTTATTTGGACCAAAAACCATTTTGTCATGAGCCTTCCGTTCCCTCCATATGTGATAACAATAGACCTGAACAAAACAAAGAGCCACAATACTCTTAGTTTTATCCGGAAGTTGCAGAATGAAGTCAAGAAACTCCAACCAGGAGTTGCCCACAATGGACAAGCTAACCTTCAGCATCAAAGAATGTAAAACATGGCGACTATAAGAACAGTGCACGGACAGATGATTATCAGTTTCACGGCCTCCAATGCAGAAATAACATTGTTGAGTTGTTACAATAGCAAGCCTAGCAAGTCTGGCCAGCGTGTTGAGTCTAACATGGCAAACTTTCCATTGGTGATGTGCAAACTTGCAGATACGGAGCTTATGCCAAACAGCCCGGTGCCAGGGCACTTCCTCGGCTCTACTTCTAATACTTTGCCAAATGTGCCAAGTTTTAACTTTACAAACATCCAAGCCATCCCACATAATATAATCTAGGTCATCAAGATTAAATTGAGGGTGATCAAATGAGTGCAACCAATGCACAAGAAGAGGGTCTAGGTGATGATGCCTCGTGTTGGGCTAAGGGAGCGTCCAACCATCAGCTGAGACGATATCATTAACCATGGCATTACTAGACAAATTACATTGTCTAATATTGGGAGAAGTGCGAGTATTAGCCAGGCAAACATTGCCCCACCAAGGTTCAAACTACAAAGAGATATTACACCCATTACCTATAGAGTATAATAAGAATTGCAAAGCCAGAGGCCGAAGTCTCAAAACCTTTTTCCAGATCCATGAGCAATCAGTAGACACTTTGACAGTACAAAAATAATCATGCTTCAGGATAGTGGCATTAACCCAAGATGCCTAAAGAGACTTTGATTTTGTTGCCACTTTGATTAGATGCATTATAATTTGAGCCTTGTTCCACTGAATCATGTTCTTGACTCCCAAACCCCCTTCGTTTCTTAGAAAACAAACAGTACTCCAAACTACTTTGGCTCCTCCCTTCCGATTGATGTTTCCTTTCCATAAAAATCTAGTGAGAATTGATTGAAGTTGTTTATGAACAATCGTTGGTAGTATGAATTGATTGCACCAAAAAGCCTCAATAGCACAAAGCACTACTTTAATGAGTTGAACCAGACCTGCTAAGGAAAGCATAATAGAAGTCCAAGAATTAATTCTAGAAGTGATCCTGTTGATAAGGGGCATGCAATCATTAACACAAAGCTGACCTGAGATAAGAGGCACCCCCAAAAAATGAACTGGAAGACTCCCTTGAGGGATGACAAACTCACTATCAAACCACGATGTAAATTCAGGAGAACACTTACACATGAAGCAGGTACTATTGTGGATGCTTGGCCGAAAATAAAAAAAGCAATAACTAAAAATGAAAAATAAGCAATTACGTGACAGAGATTAAAATAAACAATAACTAAATGGAAAATAAGCATATAAGTAAATGAATAAAAGTCACAAAATAACCTACAAGCAGCGATAAAAAACAGACTGCAGAAAGTTCAATTTTAATTAAACTAAATGGCAAGTAATGAATCATAAAGGAAAAAAGCACTTAAATTAATAAAAATAACCTTCATGGACTAAACTCAATTAATCTGACTACATCAACATTAAAACAAGGATTAAGTTTAACGACTACAATATTTAAATAAACATTGCTATGTATGCAGCCCCTTCATTACATTAAAATTTTTAAATTTTAAAAGCAACAAATTCAATTTATTGCATAAAACATCTTGAATTAGTAAATTAGGCAGGGGCTTGGACTATGTCCGTCTCGATAAGGACTTGTCTGGTTAGAACATCATCCCTTGACCAAATAGCCTCGTTGTCTTCATTTTCCATTTCTGCACCAAGGTATGCATCATGTAAAACTGGTTCATCTTGATCTTAACCTTCATTTTCATCCTCTACGTCACACCAGTCGCGTGGCAGTTTCTTGATGACATTGTACATCATCTTTTCAACTGGATCTTCTATATAGAATACATGTTGTACTTGTGAAGCCATGACGTACGGATCAGATTTTTGACATTTTCGATTAAAATTGACTTGAGTCAACCCATATAAGTCTTTTTCTTCCTGGTACCAACAGCACTTGAACAATACTACAGAAAATTCCCCCCCCAATAATCAACTTCTACTATCTCTTCAATTGCTCCATAGTAATTGACTTCGCCGACATTTGGCTTCTGATCTTTCTAGCTTGCAAAACTGGTCGTCAAAGCCGTCAAAAACACACCACTATTTTGTGTTGTGCATCTGGCATCCTAATTCTTTGTATGGTATCTGTAACCATTGATTACATATCCACCATACCTCTTAGCTGATTGATTAGGGCCCATTGCAAGCACTTCTAATTCCTTCAAAATATTCCCCTTCTTGGCAATCTTTTCCTTCATCCACTTCCAGTAGTCTTCCGTATGCTCTCTAGCCCTTTTATAAATTTTCAACTTTGCTTGACCATCAACCATGGCCTGATGCTTTATGCAAAAATTACCTAGTTTAATTTTCTAGAAAAAAATCGAGTAATTATATAACTAAAATAAGTTAGGAGTTGAAACTTACGCAATTAAGTCCTCTACTTCTTTGTTTCCAGAGTTTAATAAAATATAACTGTAATAACCCGAAATTTTGGACTAATTTGAAAATTTCTGATGAATAGTAACTTTGCTGATTAAGAAATATAATCAGGTCACACTATATAGGACGTCTTGAATGGAAATTCTGAGTC